>CM076576.1:541735246-541844747 GCA_034641835.2 Pinus albicaulis | reverse complement strand
TATAGCTGAAAGAGAGCAGAGGAGGTAGGTGAAGAACTAAATGAAGAATTAAAACTTAGAAAAGAAATAAGACCTGAATCCCATTCTGTTTTAACTCCTATGCATTGATCTCTGGCATTCTTTGGGTGAACGAATGATCTTCGTGAGGCTTCATTAACTCCAGGTATGTCTCTGATGCATTCTGGTCTGCTGTACTCTGGAGTACCTTTGGTGAATAAACAAAAGGTAAATAAATGACTGAAAAGTCCACCATACTTGTGAAACAAATGCTCTGATAGCTTGGGACTGTACTCAGGGCGAAACTTTCTTCAGGAAAACGGAATAGACTAAAAACAGTATGGGAACCCCATCCTTCCATGGAGAAAAACATTCTGCTGATGTAGAAAATATGCTATTCATTAATTCCTGTGTTCCGTATCCTCTGCGGGATCTATGATGTCTTCAAACAGGTAACTTGCTTGTCAAACACAGATTTAAGGCTCAAAGATCTTCATTTTCGTGCCTTGAACTCTCTGCTGCTTCATTTATATCTCTGTCGGTGGAAACTTGCCGCTGTATCAAAACTTTGTAATCATGGTGGCGTTTCACCTCTTGTACCCTGCAAAAAACCCACAACTATGTTAAGAAATCCATGCACAGAGGAGGTGGATGGTTACGGAGGACGGGTAGAATGGCAGCACGGCGGTGGTGAAATGGTGGTTTTACATGAAATTACAGTGTAAAATGCTTTTAAATGGTGAAAACGGCGTATAATAGGGTTTTGGTGGAGAAACGATTGACGATCGTTCAATTATAACCTGGAGGCGTAGATCAATGGCAGAGATCAATCCATGGAATGGTCTATGAACATTGGGTGGGATAACATATGAAACATATGAATTTAATATAAAACCCAAAACTTTGATTATGACGGAAATACAAAGAAATGCGGAGAAAAGCAGTGGAAGCGATTGCATGTGGTGGGACCGGCGTGGTGGAGAGAGATTAGATTTGATCCGTCAGATCGTTAGATCCAACGGACGGTCAGGATTAAGTCGGAGAATCAAAATCGCAATGGACGAGAGGGATGCACATTTATAATTTGCGATGCGATTGGAATGTGCGATGCGATTGGAAGGGAAAGCGATGACCGTTGGATCTACATGGGGATCGACGGTGGAGATGTGGATCGGGGGTTCACAATCGGAGGGGACACAAAGGGGCGGCACCAACAAAATTTCGATTGCGATTGGGCAGAGACATGCGATAGATGTTGGATCAACGGGGAGATGGACGGCTAGGATCGGTTCGGAGCAATCGCAATCGGAGGGAAACAAGTGTGACACATTATGAACAGTCTGATTGCGATGGGGCGGGAAGTGCGATGACCGTCAGATCGTGAGTTAAAAAGACTATGGGGATCGGATCGGGAGATGGCGTGATCGGGAATCGGAGGGAGGGACTTGCGATCAATCGGAGGGGAAAGCGATCGACGGGGAGTGCGATTACGATCGGAAGGGAATTGCGATTGTGATGATCGAAAGGGAGCTGCGATCAATCACATCGCAAACATTTGCGATGGGCTGATCGGGGGACTTAACATAAGCATTGCGATTACAAAGGTTTGCGATTAGCACAGGCCGTCCGATCCTGATAACAGATCAATGGTGGATAACACATCACGGGACTTATAGAGCAGGGAAATCGCATCGGAGATTTTTCGGTGTAACAAAGGATTTTTCCCCTCCCACAACTTTTGATTGCGATTGGCTCTTGAAGTCTAAGCGCTTGGTCTTAATGCTGGGTTATATGGGGAAAAGTTTGGAAGGGGCTAAGCCCTAACATAAGGTTAAAAATTTATTTTTTTAGCCCTTTAAATGGATTTTAAAGCCATAGGAGGGTAACGATAGGAGGACTAAGGGGAAATTTGGAAAAACAAAGGGCAAGGGTGGGAATTCATGGGGGTTTTGGGGAGATTTAGGAGAGTAAGGGGGGATTTAGGGGGAACAAAGGGGACTTTGACAAAAGCAAAAAGGGGGTGAAATGAAGCATTCTGCAGAGGTACAAGGGGCAGATAATGGCCTTTTTGGAGCATCATTCTTCACTGGTGATGCGCATTGACATCAAGACAATGGATATGGGGAAAACAACAAAGGGAATCATAAAAAGACTTCAAGGATGATGTGTTTTCAAGGAAATGCATTCCTTGAAGGCTCATAAGACATTCTAGCCCCTTGCTTGCTTGTCAAAGAATTCATAAGGGGCTAACAGTGGCTCCACATGGGGATGGCTTCTTCTTGAAGGAGTCAAGAACTCAGAAAGTGATCTTGGTGTAGGCCATATGCCTGCTGCTTAAGCCACCTTTCTTCTTTGATTTTTAGCTGCAACAAATATGTTAGATCGCAAATAAAACATTCTCAATAATCTACCTACCCATCCTACAATCCTAGCATTTTTTCTTCTAGGGCATTTGAACTAATGTGATCTTTTACACCTTTATTTTTATAACAGTAAATAAACCTATTCTATTTCTACCCTTATTACTCCATGAGACCAGATTAAACTGTTGGTCTCACATGTTTCTCTACCTAATCTAATATCTGCTGGGATTAAACTGTCCAGCAGATTTCTTCTCTATATTCTACAACAGAAATTTAAAAACAGTCAAACTAGGATTAGACAGTCTAGTTTGTTGTAGATCCAAGGCATAAATACAATTGCACATGGACAGAAAATTGCTGAAAACTAAAAAAAAAACTATGAAGGCTTGGAATCTGAAATCTTGAAGCATCCTCCTTTCTTTTTGTGACTCAAGTTTTGAGTTTGTTAGAGTCACGTTCTTTTCTTCATTTCAGCTCCGGTTTTGGGCATGTTAGAGCTGATTCTTCTTTCTTCTTTGCTGGTCCAAATTTTGAGCATGTTAGGACCAGCTACTTTGCTTTCTTTGGCTCAGGTTTTGATCATATTAGAGCCAATATTTTGCACATCAGAGGTTCATGTTTTGAGCATGTCTGAACCTCTCCTTTTCCTCTGTTTTCTGAAACACTTTTCTCTTTTCTTGAAAACAAAAAATTGCAATGGTATGTATAATGGAAGTGGAAACTGGAAATTGAAAATCAACAGAAGTAGTGTTTGAGCATCCTGCCATTGACAGGACCCCCAAACAGCTCTGTACCATCTAATTCATATAGGAAGAAGACATTTGGACCCATAGTGGCCTGGATGATGTATGGACCTTGCCACAAACTGTTAAAATGGCCGTGCTTTCCTTTATCCTCTCTCCTTGAGTCCCACTTTAGAAATTTATCCCCAATTTTGAAATCAGCGACTTTGGTTCTCTTGTCAAACTTTGATAGCTCTGTTATGGACCTCTTCCCTTGTTTTCTGGAGATGAATTGTCTAGTTTATCCTTCTCACCATACTGTCTTTTTCTGTTTGAATCTCTTGGACCAGCTTAATCACTGGTAACCCAAGGCCGATAGGAAACACTGCTTCTGTCCCATAGACAAGTTGATATGGTGACATGCCAATGGAATTCTTTGTTGTAAGCCTGTCAGCCCACAAGGCATGCACTAACTTGTTATGCCATGAATTTTTGTTCTCTTCTAACAACTTTTTGATGATGGCCACCAGGCTCTTGTTTGATGATTCAGCTAAGCCATTACCTTGCGGGTAATAGGCAGTTGAATGACCAAGTGCTATTTGATACCTGTGACAAAAATTGACCATTTTCTTGGATCCAAAAGCAGCAGCATTATCGGTGATTATTTTCCTTGGGCAGCCAAACCGAGAGAGGATATCACCTTCTAGGAACCTAATGATGACTGCATCTGTGGCATTCCTAGTAGGTATGGCCTCTATCCACTTAGTGAAGTAGTTTTTGGCTGTTAAGATCCATTTGTGTTGTGTAGAAGAAGCTGGGTGAATCTCTCCTATGAAATCTAGGCCTCATTGTATAAAGGGACCTTCAACAGTGATGGGTTGTAGAGGTAAGGGGAGGAGTTGCCTTTTGCCTTCAAAAATATGGCATTTATGGCAGGAAATTATCATCTTATGGATGTTGTTGAAGAGCGTGGGCCAGTAGTAACCAGCTCTGAGTATTTTTTTTGCAGTGGCCTTCCAGCTCAGGTGGCCTCCACACTCTCCTGCATGGAATTCTTGCTTAATCCTCTCAGCTTCAGTTTCTGTCAAACATTTAAGAAATAGGCCATTTGGGTTTTTCCAATATAAGTTTTCATTCAGAACACAATAGCTTCTGGCTTTTAGTTTCAGGAATCTGGCCTTGGTCTTTGACAGTTCAGGTGGAGCATTGAGGTTGGTGAGCACATAAAGGATATCAAAGTACCAAGGGGAGTTCTGAAACTTCTCCTCAATAATGGGATCAGGCAGTCCTTCCTGCTCATCCAAGGCATTTACCATGTTAATTTCAAGGGCTTGCAGATTTGATTCAGCCATTAACTTAGCTAAGCCCTGACCTTTGATCAGTTTTGTGGGTTTTATCTCAAGGTCATATTCTAAAATCACAACAATCCATTTTCCCCTCTTCCCATCTGGGTCTTGGGACAGAATATCTTTGACTATTATGTTAGGCACATAAGATATGGTGTGGGAATGCAATATGTACACCCTAAATTCCTTTAAAGCCTTAACAAGAGTGTAGGCCTGTTTTTCCATTATGTTGTATTTCAAGGGTGCATCCCTCAGGGTTTTGCTAAAAAAGGCAATTGGTTGTTCCATTCCCTGTTCTGGGCTGATCAGAATAGGAGCTTGGGTGAGTGCAAGTTTTACTGATTCAAAATATTGTTTAGCTCCGACAGTCCATTTAACTCCTACACCTTTCTTCAACATGTTGGTCATACTCCTAAGGTGTTCAACTAGGTTGGGAATAAACCTCCTAAGGAAGTTAATCTTCCCAATGAAGGACTGTAATTATTTGATGTTTCTTGGGTGTGTCATCTGTAGTATTCCCTCAACTCTTTTTGGGTCTATCCTAATTCCCTTTTCAGATATAATGTGGCCAAGAATTTTTCCTTCTTGCAGCCCAAATACAGTCTTTTTGGGATTCAATGACAGACCAAACCTTCTACATTTTTCAAACACTTTCCTCAGATGTTTTAGGTGTTCTTCTTCAGTCTTAGAATAGACTGTTATGTCATCCAAGTAAATAACAATGAAGTGTCCTATCTCATCTGAAAAATCTATATCCATTTCTCTTTGGAAGGTTGCACCAGCGTTCATCGGTCCAAAGGGAATTTTTACGTACATAAAGGTGCCCCATGGAGTGGTAAAGGTTGTTTTGAGTTGATCTTCTGGGATAACTAGGACTTGGTTGTAGCCCGAGAAACCATCTAGCAGGGAGATTCTCTTGGAGCCTACTACTTTCTGAAGAATGTGTTCCATTTTTGGCAGAGGGTAGTTGTCTTTGAGTGAGGTTCTATTAAGATTTCTGAAGTCAATACATAATCTAATCTCCCCAGTTTTATTTCTCACAACCACTAAATTCGAAACCCAATCAGAGAACCTTATGGGAACTTTTATGCCTGCCTCGTACATCTTTTTAATCTCTTTTTCCATTGCAGGAAATTGTTTTGGGTTAATTCTGCGAAGTTTTTGCCTGAAGAGCTTCTGATTTTCCTTTAAAGGTATTTTGTGTTGTATAATGTTGGTGTCATAAGCCTTCAAGTCTTCGTAACTCCAAGAAAACACGTCGATAAATTCTTTGAATAGGTCAATGTATTTCTTTTTCATCTCTGTGGGTAAGGATTTTGCCAATTTAATCATTTTGGGTTTATCTTTTGTGCCTCTATTGCATTCTTCAACGTCAGAGTCCATGTGCTCTATGGTAGGATTTTTTGCCACATCATCGAAGTCAAACAGGTCCTCTAAAGGCGCCAGACCTCAAGGTATGTTCCTATCTTTGGCCTGCAACACCTCTACTTCTTCACTGTCTGCATTTTCACATTCTGTGGTTGAATTTCCAGTTTTTTCATTTAAAGCGTTTATTTCTACGTCGTGGGGTGGTTCTTCCTCATCTGAGGGTTCCTCACTTAGGCAGATATCAATGGACACAGAGTCTGAATCAGAAAACTGAAACTCATTCCTGCCTATTAGGAAATATTCAATTTGTTTGTCTCCCTCAAAAACCTGCCAGTATTTTTCGTTATCCGGCACTGCAGGTCTGAATCTGGTTTGTATTATGATTTGTTGGTCGCTTGGAGTCTTAGGGTATGAACTAGCTAGGCAAGCTAATCCATTTGCAATGGCGTTCTAATTTCTAGGAACAAACACCAATTCGTATTCAACAAAATTTTTCAATATATCCACAGCATCGTTCCTATATGCTCTCAACCTAGGGTGTTTGGCCATGTATTCACCGTTCACCTGTTTGATAACCAATTCAGAGTCTCCCTGCACGACTATTCTACGGGCTCCTATTTTCTTCAACAAATTTAAACCCAGGATAAGGGCCTCATACTCTGCAATATTATTGGTACATTTGAAATGCAGATTGCAGGCATGGCTCTCCGCGTAGTCACTTTCTGTGTTTTGTAGCCATACCCCAGCTCTGGCAGTTCTTCTTGTGCAGGACCCATAGAAACTCATCTCCCATAGGGGTTGACTCTCGGTTTTGTTATCATTTCTTTCCCCATGGCTGGGTTCACCGTTATGTTGTGCTATAGGGTCTGCACTAGGCTGTGGGCTGTTTAGTTCTTCGTGTGATGTATGAGTTTGTGAGGGATGACCAGCTAGCTGTTTACCTTATGTTTTTTGCTCACTCTAAGCTTTCGTTTTAGTGCACTGTCTAGGGTTCCCTTCTTCATTTTCCTCTAAATCCAGGGTGGCCATTATGCTTAAATCTATTATCTCAACTCCTCTGTTTGTATCTATGCTCTCTGGTGTTGGCTCTCCCAAGGATTCATCATTGCAGAAGATGAAAGAGTCCAGATCTGTGTGCACAGAATATAAAGGAGAATTCTCAGGTTTTTTGGGGCTACTAACCAGAAATTTCATTTGTGCCTCCCTGTACAGTCTTCTAAGTTGGCTAAAAACGAGGATTGTGGCATATGCCCCATCCATCTGCATTGTGCCTTGCAACTTGGCTCCCCAAGATCTAGATAGTAACATGCCATACTTAGGTGGCACATATGCCACCACAACATCCATGACCATACATTTAGCTGGGATTTGGGTCAAGCTCACACATAAATCTTTGATCATGCCAAGGCATTTTACCCTGCTAGAGTCGAATGAATATAGGTCTTTGTAAGGTCGGGTTATCTCCAGACCTAGCCATTCCATGACTACCTTAGGCATTAGGTTATGTGATGCTCCAGAATCATGCATTGCATTATGAAGAATCTTTTCATGAATGTTGAGACTGATATAAAAATGTGGAAGTACCCCCTCTTGAAACTTCCCTTCAATCTTGGGACCAAACAGAAGGGTTGGTTGATCATCACTCAGATTTACAGTGTCACTATTCTCACCTAAATTTAATGCTTTCAAAATTTGGCCCTTATATACATCCTGAGTGGCCAGCTCAGAGAGTGGGACAGAGATTTTAATTTTTGCAATCTCACTCTCCAAATTGAAAGCGGACTGACTCTTTGGAATGTTCAACTCTGTTTTGTTAGTCACTGCCTTAGTGGCTGAATCAGTGTGCTGATCCTCGTTATGTACAGTGTTTGTGACAGTTTTATCAGGAGCACTAACTGCAATGCTAGTGCTGCTAGTTGGTTTACCTTGTGTGTCAGTGTTTTGGTTGTCCTTTTCTTTGTTCTTTCCAGAACTCTCAGTTGTTGATTTGTTACTTTCAGCTGTTGCTTTAGAAGTTTTCTCAGGTATTTTCTTGATGTTGACCTCAGAAGATTTTGGTTTCGGAGTTTCTTGGCTCTTTTTTCTTCTAAGTTCATATTGTTCTCTGACCTGCATCATGGCATTTTCAAATCCTAACCTGTAATCCTCGGTTTCTAACCATTCCTTATCCCAATAAGATGGTGGGGAGTGATCTTCTTCTGTGTAACAGTTATGGATTGAATCCTCTATTTCAAACATGTTTATTGTGTTCCCTTCAGACTCTTCTATGATTCCCTCATCTTCATCTAAAAATTTCTCTTGGAATGGGGGAATAGCTTGCTGATCTGATTCTCTTTGTCTGTTGGGAGTAGCATTGTTTCTTCTAAAGTTTTGGTTCTGGTTATGGTTTTGATTTCTATTTTGGTTACTGACTGAGACCACCATTTTTTCCATCATTTGTTGTATCCTTTCCACATTTTTGGATAAACGGTCATAATTTGGATCAGATGTGGAAGCTACACTGTCATCTCTATATGTTACCCTTTTTTCAGCTCTCAACCTGGCTCTCTTCTCAATCAGATTAGCCTCTACACTCACTGCTCCTTTTTGCATGTCTTCCAACGTGTCGTAATCTCTCTCCCTAAGCTGGTAGGCCATGTCAGCATCAAAGCCTTCGGGGTATTTCGCTAGAGCCATACCTTGGGGAGGTTTCATGTGTGGAGGGAGAGCATTGTAAACACTGTTAAATATCGTTGTGTAATCATGGACACTCTCTCCTATGTTTCTTTTAAGGCTCATATATTCTTCTAGGAGTTGGCGAGGGTTTTCCTTGACCTCCCATTTGTTTATGAAAGCCTGATATAGAGATGGAAGATCATTAATGTTACTCGGAGGCAGGCCTTTAAACCATTTCTTCACATCACCCCCTAAGCTCCGGGAAAAGATTCTCATTTTTACTGTATCATCATCTATCTCCATGTAGTCAAAAGAATCTTCCATCCTATCTACATGGTGTTGGGCTGAGGTAGACTCTTTTGCAGTGAAGTGTGGGATCTTTGATTGATAATCATTGGGTAAGGGAACTAGAGGCTGGGGTAAAACCAGAGGTGCATACCAGGCTGCCATGATGATGGCTTTATGAGGTAAAGGGTTGACTTGGGCAGCTGGTATATGGATGACAGGGATATTATGACCAGCAGAAGACTGATGAGCAGATTTAGGGTGACTGAGCCCCAAGTTTTGAATGAAGTGAATATCAGGAGGTGTAGATGGAGGGGTTTCTCTGTCCCTAATGTGTTTACCACTTTGAGGTGGTGAATTAGGAAGCTCAAGGTCTGGCTGATCTAGAACACTGAATGACCTAGTTCTTGGCAAACTATTTTGAGTGCCTAGGTCAAAAAATGGGTCTGATAGAGCTGTAAAGTTTTCTGGTGTAGAGATAGCTCTATGGATGTGGCTGGAAATAGTTGATCGTTTATGTGTAGGAGATCCCTTGAGGATGCTCTCAGGGTTGTCAACTATTTCAGGTGGGTTTGGGTTAGGATAAGCTCTTGTATGGATGGTTCTTGAAGCCAGAATGTTGTTTCCTAACCAAAAATCTTAACCCTACTTGTTACTTCTACTGAGGCTGATGTTGTAATGGCTTTGGTCTCCTAGTGGAGTCTAATGTGAACCAAGATAATCAACAGGCCTACTGATGACCAGTGGAGTCTTTGAATCGTTAAGAATTATGGAGTCACCAGGTGGAGGGTTTTAGGATGTTTCTGGAGGGTACACTGTCCACCACAGTGCTTATGAGATGTCCCTTTTCAAGGATATCTCGAAAACATAGCAAAATCTAACCAGAGATTGACTGGGAGGGAATTTACCAGATATGTCACCTCTAAGAGTGTGAGATCTGGAGGCTACCTGGCCCTTTTCAGACTCTTTCTAAGAGTGTGGGAGAACACAAAAAATGATATAGAGGTTGATGTGTGAATGGGAGTGTTTAGTCTACCAACCTAACCAGAGATTGTAGGTTTCTGAGGTTCTTATGATGTAGTAAGATGGATGGTACTTAGATTATCCCCAGCAGAGTCACCATTATGTTGGGGTTCCCATGTTTTGGCTAGATTGGCAAGACAAAAAGATGAGACAACATGACCTCAGGATCTAGCCCTCCTGGGTCCAGAGAGGGATCTCTCTATGATATGTCAAAGGTATATGAATTTGAAGCTCAATGTTAAGATGTTAGGCTAGTTATAGGCACAAGGTTTGTTTGTTTGATTTGGTTGTTGGGAATCAGGAATGAAGGATTCAATATAAGACAAGGCAAGGCAAAGGAGATTTTAGGAAAAGAGAGATAAATTCAGGTATTATCTCAAGACCATTGGGCAAATGGAGTCAGGAAAGGGTTTACTTGCTGTTCAATATGCAGGCTTTCATTTGGGCTAGTCATCTAAAGCATTGGATCCTAAAATGATAGGTGGAGTGAAACAATCAGGAAAGAAAGTGAAAGAACGAGGGTAAACCAATTTCTGTCTATAGATCAGGTCAGAGGTCATTTAACTCCAGACCTACTTGGACATACTCTTAGGCAACTCTCAAAGAAAGGCAAGGAACAAACTGAGGGAACTTAGAAAGGTTTAACTAACTGAAAAGGATCCTAGTGAGACAGAGACAGAGTTCTAAACTCCCAGTGTTCCCAATTCATTCAATTAAACTCTAACAAGAACATCTAAGAAGAAGATTCATTAACTCATACATCAGCTAGCAGGCAATAACATCCACTACACTGGTTAAATTAACTGAAACCAATTCTCAGATAACACATTTAGTAGAAAGCATTAAGGCAAGGAGAGTAGAAGTGTAGGGTGCCTAACAAGGGAAAATCCTATGCCATATTTCTGATGCAAGCCAGAAGAACTGAAATGGAATGAAATAAAACACAGAGACAGAAAAACATCACCGCAGCTTTAGATCAGGATCCAAAGAAATGTGATTGTCATATTAAGAGAAACACCAATCAGGTACATCACTTGCCAATAGCTTGAAATTCAGTTTGAAAACATACTCCTCAGCCTATCTTACAACTTTACACAGTGAGCATGCCTCAAGAGAAAGCTTGCAATTCTCAGATATCTCATCAACAACCTTACAATAATTTTCTCATGAGTTTTATAGCTGAAAGAGAGCAGAGGAGGTAGGTGAAGAACTAAATGAAGAATTAAAACTTAGAAAAGAAATAAGACCTGAATCCCATTCTGTTTTAACTCCTATGCATTGATCTCTGGCATTCTTTGGGTGAACGAATGATCTTCGTGAGGCTTCATTAACTCCAGGTATGTCTCTGATGCATTCTGGTCTGCTGTACTCTGGAGTACCTTTGGTGAATAAACAAAAGGTAAATAAATGACTGAAAAGTCCACCATACTTGTGAAACAAATGCTCTGATAGCTTGGGACTGTACTCAGGGCGAAACTTTCTTCAGGAAAACGGAATAGACTAAAAACAGTATGGGAACCCCATCCTTCCATGGAGAAAAACATTCTGCTGATGTAGAAAATATGCTATTCATTAATTCCTGTGTTCCGTATCCTCTGCGGGATCTATGATGTCTTCAAACAGGTAACTTGCTTGTCAAACACAGATTTAAGGCTCAAAGATCTTCATTTTCGTGCCTTGAACTCTCTGCTGCTTCATTTATATCTCTGTCGGTGGAAACTTGCCGCTGTATCAAAACTTTGTAATCATGGTGGCGTTTCACCTCTTGTACCCTGCAAAAAACCCACAACTATGTTAAGAAATCCATGCACAGAGGAGGTGGATGGTTACGGAGGACGGGTAGAATGGCAGCACGGCGGTGGTGAAATGGTGGTTTTACATGAAATTACAGTGTAAAATGCTTTTAAATGGTGAAAACGGCGTATAATAGGGTTTTGGTGGAGAAACGATTGACGATCGTTCAATTATAACCTGGAGGCGTAGATCAATGGCAGAGATCAATCCATGGAATGGTCTATGAACATTGGGTGGGATAACATATGAAACATATGAATTTAATATAAAACCCAAAACTTTGATTATGACGGAAATACAAAGAAATGCGGAGAAAAGCAGTGGAAGCGATTGCATGTGGTGGGACCGGCGTGGTGGAGAGAGATTAGATTTGATCCGTCAGATCGTTAGATCCAACGGACGGTCAGGATTAAGTCGGAGAATCAAAATCGCAATGGACGAGAGGGATGCACATTTATAATTTGCGATGCGATTGGAATGTGCGATGCGATTGGAAGGGAAAGCGATGACCGTTGGATCTACATGGGGATCGACGGTGGAGATGTGGATCGGGGGTTCACAATCGGAGGGGACACAAAGGGGCGGCACCAACAAAATTTCGATTGCGATTGGGCAGAGACATGCGATAGATGTTGGATCAACGGGGAGATGGACGGCTAGGATCGGTTCGGAGCAATCGCAATCGGAGGGAAACAAGTGTGACACATTATGAACAGTCTGATTGCGATGGGGCGGGAAGTGCGATGACCGTCAGATCGTGAGTTAAAAAGACTATGGGGATCGGATCGGGAGATGGCGTGATCGGGAATCGGAGGGAGGGACTTGCGATCAATCGGAGGGGAAAGCGATCGACGGGGAGTGCGATTACGATCGGAAGGGAATTGCGATTGTGATGATCGAAAGGGAGCTGCGATCAATCACATCGCAAACATTTGCGATGGGCTGATCGGGGGACTTAACATAAGCATTGCGATTACAAAGGTTTGCGATTAGCACAGGCCGTCCGATCCTGATAACAGATCAATGGTGGATAACACATCACGGGACTTATAGAGCAGGGAAATCGCATCGGAGATTTTTCGGTGTAACAAAGGATTTTTCCCCTCCCACAACTTTTGATTGCGATTGGCTCTTGAAGTCTAAGCGCTTGGTCTTAATGCTGGGTTATATGGGGAAAAGTTTGGAAGGGGCTAAGCCCTAACATAAGGTTAAAAATTTATTTTTTTAGCCCTTTAAATGGATTTTAAAGCCATAGGAGGGTAACGATAGGAGGACTAAGGGGAAATTTGGAAAAACAAAGGGCAAGGGTGGGAATTCATGGGGGTTTTGGGGAGATTTAGGAGAGTAAGGGGGGATTTAGGGGGAACAAAGGGGACTTTGACAAAAGCAAAAAGGGGGTGAAATGAAGCATTCTGCAGAGGTACAAGGGGCAGATAATGGCCTTTTTGGAGCATCATTCTTCATCAGTACAGCAGGGGGGAAAATTGTCAAAGGCAGGGAACATAAAAAGGCTTCAAAGATGATGTGTTTTCAAGGGAAATGCATTCCTTGAAGGCTCATAAGATATTCTATCCCCTTGCTTGCTTGTCAAAGAATTCATAAGGGGCTAACAAACATCATCTTCATCAATCTCAAATAAATCCATATAATTTTCAAAACCTTGAATATGTTTTTGGGTAGTGATATTATTTTCTCCATAAAACCTGGGAAGAAATTTGTAATAATTATTAGGGAAATAGTGGAGTATAGGAGGTAAAATAAGGGGCTTATATCTATCTGGAACTTTATATGGTATAGAAATATGTATAGGGATTGTAAGATCAGTCTTGATTATTTGAAGTTTCTTAATTGGAAAATAATCATCATGAGATTTAGAAGAAAATTGCTCGAAGGGATTAGGAGAATTAGTATTTACAATCTTAAAAGGAAAATATTTAAAAACTAGTCTAATATCTTCTCTAAAATACAATATACATTGAAAAAATTTCTTAATGAGAAAGAACATGATTGTTTGGATTAAATTCCAAGTTAAAAGCTTGATCTTTCCATATTGTTCTTTCAGGTTCATTCCTCCAGTGGAGTCTTGATTGTGAAATTGATTTGGAGTCGCCAGGTGGATGATTTTAACCTTTGTGTGTCTAATCGTTGTCCACTATCATAGATCAGATCTGAACCTATAAAATATTTCTAAAAAAAAATGTTAGTCTCCCCAACGGAGTCGCCAATATGTTATCACTTAGTAATTTCTCCAGGATCAAGAGAGAACTCACCGAGGTAACCACATATAAACTTCAAACTCTAGGATCTAGCCTTCCTAGGATTCAAAGAGGGCTCTCTCTTTAAGTTTTAACTTCGTTTGATTGGTAAAATATTAGGCTAGTTATGAATGTGCAACTTTGGTTTGGTTTTGGTAGATTTGGTTGGGAAAATCACTTGAAAGGATGGATAGTGGGAAATATATTTGTCCATTGGGCTAAGGAGTCAAAATCAAGCAAACAGAACTGGGATCAAGACCAAAAGGTCAAATATTTTCAGGGTAAGATAGATAACCCTTGAAGATCTTGGAAAGTTGTTTTTACGAGGTGGTATGATCGGGATAAATGGAAATTAAGAATCCTTTGATCCGGAAAAGGAAGTAGTAGGAAGAGGTCAAACGAGAGAGGGAGAAATTAAGGATTCCCTACACTGGAAATTAGAGGAAAACATATAAGTGATAACTAGTTAAAAACATGGTGCTTTTAATAAATCATGTAGTAATGCTCCTAGTTATACATTCATATTTATAATAAACATAGATGGATGCATGTAACAAAGAAAGATAACAATGACAAGTAAGGAAATACTTCACTCCAAATAGCTCATCATAGGAATCCTGAAGTATGATGCCAATTGGCTTGATCTAGCCTGCTACTCTAAATTTGATACACAAAAAGATTTGAAGTCCAAGAAGAAATGACTATAACAATCCCAACAATTTTATTCCACAAAAATACTTCAAAAGATGAAGTATATATACAAATTCTAAACTAGAATATCTTGAAAAAAATATTAATATTGGTTTACAAATATCTCAAACTATTTTACATAAATAGAAATTTAATAAAGGAAACTCAAAAATAATGCATCTATTTGGAACTATACTTATGGATTGATGGTGACAAATAAGAGAATCTGAATTTGATATCAACTCTTAGTTGATGATAAGGCATCCAAGTCACTAAATGTTTCCTTTCTTTATGCATTATGCTCCAAAAATTCTGCAAAATTGGGGTCCAATGATACCTTTGTATATCTCAATCCGAAATAGATATCTAAAAAGTGAAAGAGTTTTTTGTAGATAAATATGTTACTAAGATAAACCCCTCTCAGTTTCCCAATATTCAGTTCCAACTGTTCACCATACTCTCTGCAAATAGATGTGTAAAATAGAGCTTTGCACAGTCTGAAAGTGAGATAGGTTTTTGTAGATGGGTCTTTGAGGAACAAAAATCACATTCCATTTTGTAAGATGTATTTCTGATTGGCCACAATATTCTCTGCAAAATGATGACTGAACAGGAATTTTCTGTAAAAAGTGCTTTAAAATATTGTTTAATATTTCCAAACCCATAATGGCTGTTAGAAAAGTGAGAGAGGTTTTTTTAGTTGGACATCTTAGGAACATAAATCTCCTTCAGTTTTGCAAAATTCATCTTGGATTGGTCATAATAGGTTTTGAAAAACAATGAATTAAACAGGAAATTTCTACAAAAATTTCCCTTCTTGCTCTGTTTTCATCTTTTAACTATTTTTTTTTAATTTTAACTATTTTTCTTTTACTTTGGATAAACTTCATTGTTGTTGGTGAAAGTGTTTTCATCTCTATTTACCATTTACTGCCTCTGTATTTACTTTTATTGTTTTACCTTGACTGCTTTGTTTTTACTGATTTGACTTTCACTTTGACTTTTACTGATACACTTTAACTGTCTCTGTTTTCACTGCAAACTATTACTGCTATGTTTTCTATATGAAATCTTCTTGTTTTAGGAAAACCATTCAAACTCATTTCCTTGTGAATTCTGGAGTAAACAAGTCTTAAATAGTATTAGACTGTTTATTCAAGTTTTGTTCGATCACTTGCAAAAAATAAAAACAATAATTACTGAAAAACCAGGTCTGCAGGGATGCAAATGGGATCCATGGAAATGGAAATCTTTGGGTTGAGTCCTGGCTGTGAAGGTTCAACTCTGTTGGCAATGGAGTTATACTTTTGCATCTCAAACAGTGGAGGGTTGATGCATTACGGGAAAAGGTATAACAATTTAGCACTACACAGGGTTTATAATAGTGAATCGGGGTTTTTCGGGCGTTTGGAGAGCTTTTGGAAGTAGGTTGGACGCTTCCGGTGATTTTGACAGCAAATGTGGGCTATTTTTTACTAGTTTTGGGCTTAAATAAAAACACAGGCTTTGTTTGCTTCAGTCGGGAGGAAAAATACAGTTGATGAGTGTAGAAAAAGGGATAAAATGGTGAGATTTAAGGGTTTATTTGGAAATTTAGGTTTTAAACTAACTTGCAATTAATGTCAATCACATCGGGAAAATTGGTGGTTTTCGGGCTTCGAAGGCGAAAAACCACCAGTGGTTATCATGTTCACTTTGGCTGGTAAGCAATTTTGAACAGATCGAATGTGATCCAATGAGAAATTGCCACGTAAAAGAGAGATAAACAGGCGAAACCTCCCATTTCACGTATAAATGAAATGGTTAAAGGCAGTCAACTTTATTTGCGATATCAATTTTCTATCATTGGATCATGGGGGAGTCCTGCGAATGGTTGGGATCTATTCGGGAAGTTGCATCGGGATTTGGGAGTGGGGCCAGGGTTTATTAATGCGACAAGGTAGTTTTAACTTTATAAATAATCATTTATTAAAGTCTCAAACCTTAGGTTATATGATGGCCGAGGGGGGGGATAATGTCATATATGCATAAATCATAACATTTCACAATGTTTAATTAATACATAGGTGCGGGTTTTATTATATGGTTTTTAAACTTTTTGATGAGTGTTAAATAACCATAGGGGGCGAGGATATTTTTTTTATTTTGATATGTTTAAACCAATGGGATAATGGGCGGGGATATTTTTTCATGTGGAATATTTAAACATTGGTTTAAAACTAAAATAGAGGGTTTTGTGGACTATTTAAAATAAAAGGATTTAATACTTTAAGGGAGGGTGGAGTTTTAGGGAGTTAATATATATAGTTAGTAGTTAATATGGAAAAAAGGTGCAATGTAGGTAAATGAATAAAAATACATAATTTAATCACTAACTAAAGTGCAAAATATAGAAAAATAAAGCATAGTTGTCCCATTATTGTTTTTCACACTTTAACTTAGGATAAAAATGCATTTTATGGGTTTTTGAGTGATTTAAAATGAAAATGAAATTAATTATTTAGGGTTTTTACTTTTACTAAGTAAAAATGGGTTTTTACTTAGGAAAAGAGATTATGATTATGAATGAAGGGTAAATGTTGATGAAAATTGGGTTTTGTGTAGGAATTCAATATTTTTAATCAATCAGTTATCAAGCCTTGGGTCCAGTCCCAGTAGAAGTCAGAGAAATGCTCTGAGCCTTTTTAACTGAAGATTTAGAATACTGAATCATTGTTGGGGAGGGGAAATTAGTAATTTATTTCCCGATGATGCTTTATTACATGCCTTTCATAACTTCTTTCTACCTACCCATCTTTATTTCTAACATTTTTACTTCATTTTTATGGGTGCATTTAAGCTTGCAACCCTAAATTTTTTTTCTTTCAAATCATAAAAACTATCTATGTCTAACCTTATTTCATATGAGGGCTCAGATTAAACTGTTGAGCTCCTCATTTATTCTCTATCTAAAACATGAAATTTAAAGCATGAGAGGTCAAGTTTAATTTGTTTTACCCTCATGGATTGTGGCATTTAGGACAAACTAGACACAAATCTTATTTGCAAAAGTAAACTAAAGTAGTGGCATTTAAACTTGCAACACTTTCATGATCTATTTTTTATGGGATTCATATTTAATATTCTTTTTTTTTTTTATCTTTGTTTATTTTTTTTCCTTTGATTGTTCTTTTAGGACATACCCTCTTTTCATTTTTTAATTTGGGAATACATTTGTAGAAAGTAAAGGTATGTACAATATTTCAATATTTTGACAGAGTCAAATAAAAATTATGAATCTTATATTTATAGGACCCTAACACTTCCCATATCAATGGCCCAATCCAATCCTAACAGTGCAGGGTAGGGATCTACATCATCCACAATTTTTATAACCTCAAAGTCAGCACATACCCTTACTCCAGCGATGTCTACCTCAAATTGCAGAAGCCTGTCGAGTGGGATGATCTTTTGTTGATTATCCATGTGCAGCTGAATGGTGGACCATTCCAACTTTGGCTCTCCCATCTTTTGCCAGGTTTGTTTAGGTAAGAAATTTGCATCGGACCCTAGATCGAAGATGACCTGGTCCATCTCATAGTCTCCAATCTGCACATTCATGCACATCTCCCTACCAGTTCTCTTCTTCTGCTTGTAAAACTTTTTTACAGCCTTGGTTTATGTCCATGGCACCTCTTTTTCTGCACAGTTTTCTATCAGGGCCTAGAGATTATCTACTTCCTTCTTATTGCACAATAGCCTAATGCAGGCTTGCTAGAATGGCTTACTTCATCATCAAATTTTGGTTCCATGAGAATTCTCGAGGTGGATGCTTCTACATCAGCAAAATCCTTTCTGGCTTCGATGAAATTCTCTTTTTCTTTCTACAGGTTGAGGCTTTCCTTTTTGTCAGGCGCCTTTCTGATTAGTGGTTCTGCAGAGGCCTTCTCCTCATTTCCTCCAGTAGCAATACCATTGCGTGTAACTACATTTACACGTGGGCCTTCATCGCGTGATTCAACCTTAAATCGATGTATGTTTTGCATTGGCGTTTGTTACACAACATTTTTTCACCATCCCTGCAATCCCCATCCCAAACATTGGAGGACCATTTCTGTGACTTTTGTGTAGTGTCATGCCTTGCAAAAAGTGTCATTGCATCCCTTGCCATGAGAAGAACATTTCCTCTGTTTACTATTCCTGGAGCAGACTATCAAAAACATATGATTTTGGGTCGACACTGGTAGGCAGTTATGGCCTCACGCCCATAGAGAAATTAGCACTAGACCTCACACCCATTAGCACTCTATCTCAGTGGACTACCCATGCCGAGATTATTTTGGATTTTTTTTTAAAATAGAAGAAAAGTTTCCATTCCCAACCACTTCGTGAGCAGATTCAGTATGGGTTGTTCTACTGAATAACGTTGAACACATTCCTTTGGCTTCTTGTTTCCTACATTTGCAACCTCCCAAAGGATAAGACCTCCCTTCCATCATATGAGGGATCACAACCTCCTCCTCCTCTCCTATAAATACATCTCTCTCACATAGTTGCAGCTAGCTGAAATGGTTGAATGGTTGAACAGTCTGATATAGTTGGTGTGAGATAGAGTAGAGAGAAACCCATTATCAAGAGAGAGTATAGGCTTATTACCTTGCTAAGTCCAATTTCCCGACGAATGCTTGAGACATGTTTTGACTAGACCCGTTGAAGGAGGCTGCAACGTCAAAGCTCTTTTGGTTGTAAACTCTTTCTCTCTTATTATTAATACATGATTGATGTTTTGGTTCCCGTTTTTCATTTGATATGTTTAATCTTGTGCAATACGTTTACTTCTCCTTGGCCAATTAAATAGTTATGAATGCCAGTATTGTTTTGCATGATGCTATTGTTCTCTGATCCTTGTGCAGGCACCTGAGTACCACCGCTGAAGGATCGTAATGTGTAACAATGAAGATCAAGATATTGTTGCCATAGTTATGACAATTGCATTGGAACAAGGGTAGGACATCTATCTCGACTCAGTTTCATTCATAAACTAGGAATCGATGCATTATCATGTCCTCTTACTGCTAGACCCACCCTAGGGCTAGACGAATCGCCTCTGTCGGTAGAGGGGATTTACCTACACAACAATGTCTATTGTTTTTCCTACATTTTAGGTATTAACACAGGACAATATTCAATTACATGATTAAATTTCCTACAATACCTGCAAGATTTCCGTGAGGGGTTTGGGCAGTCTCGTGCATAATGTCTGGCATCTCCACAGTTGTAGAAAATTAGTTGCCCTCTCCCTCGACCTGCGCCTCCACCTCTCACCCCTCCCCGCCCTTTTGCTAAGGATCCTTCTCATCTGGAGGGAGATGATGATGATGACGGGTTAACCTGCACTCAGTAAAGGTTCACTTTGTCGATCATCAAATTGTACGTTCAGCAGTTTTTCTCATCGAGAAGAATCTGCACCACTGTTGCTTCAGTTTTGGGACATAGGTGCCTAACTGTGGGCAGTGGTATGTATCATGTTTCCCAGCTACTCGAAAATTGATGCACCATAGTGAGGTGGTACTAGGCCCAGCAACATCCCTCGGCCGTAATGGACTCAGTCTCCCATCTTGCATATAATCTGACAGCAGAGGGCACCGATATTTGGTGTGGCCAGATACCCTACAACGTATGCACCAGATATCTGTGCTAGCTTCTTTACCTCGGTCTCTTCATAAATTCTAAATTTCTAAGTGCATCACCTCTAATTCGCTTTGAACCTGTAGCGCTCCAAATTGAGCATCGTCCCTTGGTGCAGCTTCTAACTTCATAGCAATTTCCAGGGCTTCTTCCTGTGAGTCAATCTTCTACTGACCCATGGGCCCGTGCAGATGTGGCAACATCATGGAAATTAACTGTTGGGTGTGGAGCCTAATTATCTTGTTTATTTTGTATCACAGCGTTGGACCCCTGTACCTTAATGGGGGCGGCAATGTTGCCTATAATTAAACGTTGCCTGGGGGGTTCGGGGGGGCGGCTGCGACTTTATGGAGCCCCCCCCTGGTGGGGGATTTTTGGGGCAGTGCCCCCGAAGCTAAAAACATATGTAAAATTGCCTTGTAAAAGTATAGTAATTTCTAGTCAATCTCGGTCGTTCATTAGGCGGATGATCTGATGGTAGAAGTTATGTTTAGTTTAGGGTTTTTTTCCCTAGAAGGCAACCCCTTGCTTGTATGAGGGTATTGTATTGCGGGTGTGTATTGTATGTGTATTCTCGGAACGAGAAACATATAGGGAGACTGTGAGAGAGAACATAGGATATTACATCGGATCTGATGTAGGTTGTGTCTCTTCATTTTGCTGGATAATAGAAAGGAAAGATTGGTTGTTCGCAGTGGACGTAGACCAAACTGGGTGAACCATGTATATATGTGTCTCTCTAGTTTTATGTGTTTTGTGTACTTGTGTTTTTCGCATATTTTATGTGTTTCATTGCTCTATAATATTTAATTTTCTAACAACTGGTATCGGAGCCGAAGGTCTATTTGGCTAATAAAATTGCAAGAAAGAAGGGTTCCTGGTTCGAGTGGGAGCAATGGTGGAAGATGGTAAGTTTAGGGTTGAGAAGTTTAACGACTAAAACTTCCCGCTGTGGAAGATGCAGATGGAAGACTATCTGTATCAAAAATATCTGTACCTACCATTGAGTAGAAAAACAAAGAAGTCGACGACTATGATAGACCCAGAATGGGATATTATTGATAGAAAGGCACTTGGAACAGTACGGTTGTGCCTTACGGCATTGGTAGCCTTCAATATTTCGAAGGAAACAACAACAGAAGGTTTGATTAAGGCATTGGAGAAACTATATGAAAAGCCCTCGGCCTCAAACAAGGTATTCCTTATGAAATGTTTATTTAATATGAAGATGTCAGAAGGTGGATCTGTTGCAGACTATTTAAATGATTTTAATACAGTCACCATTCAGTTAAGTTCTGTAGGGGTAAATTTTGATAATGAAGTTAGAGCTATGTTATTTTTGTGCTCATTTCCAGAAAGCTGGAATGGTTTAGTTATGTCCATTAGTAACTATGTCTCTGGATCTAGTACTTTAAATTTTGATGATGTTTTCGGTGCTATCCTTAGCAAGGAAATGTGATGGAAAAGCTCTGGTGAGACATTGGGTAATGATTTGAGTGCAGAGTCTAGGGGAAGAAGAATGGAAAGAGGAAAGAGCTCGGGATACCACAGTAAATCAAGGAAAGGAATATCCCAGTCTAGATTGGGGATAGTGTGCTGGAAATGTGGAAATAAAGGACACCTAAAGAAAGACTTTAGATCTCGAAAGGGAAAAGAAGGAGACACACAGCAAGAAAAAAATTATGAAGCAAATGTGACAGGTGATGTGTTACAAGATGCTTTGATTCTTTCTTTTGAAAATGTTACTGATTCTTGGGTTGTAGATTCAGGGGCCTCATTCCATGCCACACCTGATAAGAAATATTTTCATGACTATGTTCAAGGAGATTTTGGACAAATATGTTTGGGTGATGATAAACCCTATAATTTTTTTTGAATGGGTAAGGTTCTTGTAAAACAAAAGAATGGAAACTAATGGTTATTAAAGGAGGTAAGTCATGTTCCAGATCTGAAGAAAAATCTAATTTCAACATGGCAACTAGGCAGTGAAGGTTGTGTGACAACTTTCACAGATAAAACTTGGAAGGTCACCAAAGGGGCGATGGTGATAGAAAAAGGTGAAAAGGTTGGTACATTATATTTATGCAATGGTATTTCTAACTCTATTAATGCTTTAACTTTCAAAGGAGCAGATGCAGCATTATGGCATTATAGGCTTAGACACATGAGTGAGAAGGGGATGAATATTCTTCACTCATGAAATTTGTTGTCGGTTTTGAAGAATGTTGATTTGGATTTCCGTGAGAATTGAATTTATGGAAAATAGAAGAGAGTCAGATTTCTCAGAGTTGGGAAAGAAAAGAAGAGCGAAAAATTAGAGCTTGTACATACAGATGTATGGGGACCTGCTCAGGTATCATCTCTTGGTGGCTCTCGTTATTATGTTACTTTTATTGATGCAACTAGAAAAACTTGGATTTATCAGACTTAATAAATTTGATGTATTTGATATTTTCAAGAAATGGAAAGCTTTGGTTGAGATTGAGACAGGAAAGAAGTTGAAGTGTCTCAGATTAGACAATGGAGGTGAATATTGTAGCAAATAGTTTGATAGGTAATTTTCAGAGCATGGAATTTGTAGAGAGAAGACAGTTCCAAGAACACCACAAGAAAATGGTGTGTCAGAAAGGATGAGCAGAACAATCATGGAGCATGCAAGGTGCATGAGATTGCATGCAGGATTGCCTTTACAATTTTGGGTAGATGCTATAGATACTGTTGTTTATCTAATAAACAGAGGGCCTTCAAGTTCCTTGGATGGTGGTATTCCAGAGGAAGCATGGACAGGTAAAAATGTAAACTGCTCTTTTTTAAAGCCTTTTGGTTGTGAGGCCTTTGTCCATATTAATAAAGAAAATAGAACAAAGCTTGGGGAAAAATCAAAGAGACGTACCTTTATTGGATATGGTGTTAATTATTTTGGTTATCGCTTATATGCTTATGAAAATCACAAAATCATTAGGAGCAGAGATATAATATTCAATGAAAAGGTATTGTATAAGAATCAGTTGCAGGAAAAGAAACAGGAAAAATAAAACAAAGAATACACAGTTCTTGATGAGATCATAGAAAAGGTAAAGGTGCCTGAAAATAATAATAATCAAGATCCACAACAACAGCAACCACCACAACAACAACAGGCACCTCAAACACATGAAAGTGGTGTTAGAAGATCTACCAGGATAAGTAGACCCCCTGAACGATACTCTCCTTCATTATATTATTTATTGTTGACTGATTCTAGTGAACCTGAATGTTATGAAGAAGCAATGCAGGTTGAAAGCAGGAAGAAGTGGGAGCTATCCATGGAAGAAGAGATGGACTCCTTAATGCATAACCAGACTTGGGACTTCGTTAGGTTGCCTGCAGGTAAAACTACATTGCAGAATAAATGGGTATACAGGCTAAAGGAAGAAGATGGAGGAAAATAGAGGTACAAAGCTAGACTTGTG
The DNA here is from genome assembly GCA_034641835.2 of Pinus albicaulis. Lineage (NCBI taxonomy): Eukaryota > Viridiplantae > Streptophyta > Pinopsida > Pinales > Pinaceae > Pinus > Pinus albicaulis. The sequence continues at coordinate 541,821,130 of CM076576.1, read as the reverse complement.
GTGAAGGGGTTTGCACAGAAGAAAGGTATTTATTTTGATGAAATATTTTCTCCTATTGTTAAGATGACTTCAATCAGAACTATTTTAAGTCTTGTAGCAGGGGAAGATTTACATCTTGAACAGTTATATGTAAAGACAACATTTCTCCATGGAGATTTGGAGGAACAGATCTATATGGAGCAACCAGAAGGATATGAGGTCAAAGGGAAGGAAAAATTAGTGTGTAGGTTAAAGAAGAGCTTGTATGGCTTAAAACAGGCTCCAAGGTAGTGGTATCTAAAATTTGACAGGTTTATGTTTGAACAAGGTTATACTAGATGTCACTTTGATCACTGTGTTTATCTGAAAAAGAAAAATGATGGCAGCTATATTATATTATTATTGTATGTAGATGAAATTCTTGTTGTAGGGTCTAACATGCAAGATAAAAATGTGCTCAAAATAAAATTTGAAAATTCATTTGAAATGAAGGATTTGGGAGCTACAAAACAAATCCTTGGTATGAGAATAAGTAGAGACAGGAAAAATCGCAAATTAACACTGTCTCAGAATAAGTACATACAAAAGGTATTGAAAATATTTAACATGCAGAATGAAAAACTAGTTAGTACACCATTTGCTAGCCATTTCAAAATTATTAAGGAGATGTGCCCCAAGACCCAAGAAGAAATGGACTATATTTCTAAAGTTCCATATGCATCAATAGTTGGAAGCTTAATGTACAAAATGGTCTACACAAGGCCTGATATTGCACATGCAGTGGGAGTTGTAAGCAGGCACATGAACAATATAGGAAAATAACATTGGATGGTAGTAAAATGGATTGTCAGATATTTGAGAGGTACCACAAATCAAGAATTATGCTTTGGTGGTTCAAAAATTGATCTACAGGGATATGTTGATGTAGATATGGCAGGTGAAAGAGATAACAGGAGGAGCACTACAGGATATGTATTTACTGTAGGTGGAATAGTTGTTAGTTGGGTTTCAAAAATTCAAAGTGTTGTTGCACTTTCAACAACAGAAGCAGAGTATGTTGATGCTACAGAGGCTAGTAAGGAAATGATTTGGTTACAAAGTTTTATGGGTGAATTTGGTAAGAATCATGATATGGGCACATTATACAGTGATAGAGAAAGTGCCATTCATCTTGCAAAGAACTCAATATTTCATTCCAGGACTAAACACATATAGCTTAAGTACCATTTCATACGGTCAGTATTGGAAGATGGACAATTGAAGTTGGAAAAGATACACACTAGCCAGAATCTTGCAGATATGCTAACAAAATTTGTAACCAGGGAGAAACTGAGAATATGCTCAGTTTCAATTGGTCTTCAAGGATGACGATGAAGATGAGAAACAGCCAGGTCCAAAGAGGAGTCATTGTCTAGAAAATGAAGCAACGGTGGAGTTGCTACAATAAGTCTCCAAGTGGGAGATTGTTGGGTGTAGAGCCTGATTATCTTGTTTATTTTGTATCACAGCGTTGGACCCTTGTACGTTAATGGGGGCGACAATGCCGCCCGTAATTAAACGTTGCCTGGGGGGTCCAGGGGGGCTGATTGTGTATTGTATGTGTATTCTCAAAGCGAGAAACATATAGGGAGACTGTGAGAGAGAACATAGGATATTACAGCTGATCTGATGTAGGTTGTGTCTCTTCATTTTGCTGGATAATAGAAAGGAAGGACTGGCTGTTCGGGTGGACGTAGCCCAAACTGGGTGAACCACGTATATCTGTGTCTCTCTGGTTTTATGTGTTTTGTGTGCTTGTTTTTTCTGCATATTTTATGTGTTTCATTGCTCTATAATATTTAATTTTCTAACATTAACAATTCCTTATTTTTCTTGTCATCATAATAAAATCCTCCATCGCTGATGAATTTCTTTAGTCATTGTTCAGCTTCCCAAACTGATTCCGTAGGCCCTTGCTTAGTATCTTTTAGTTATACTATGCATTGAGAATAAGATTTAGGCTTTCGAAACTGTTGCTTCAGGGTATCCTTGATCTCGTGCACTGTGGGATTTTCATGTTGAATAATGTATCCCATGAGCCAATCCAAAGCCCGACCTTCAAAGGCCATCTCTAGATGCGCTCTTTTAACAACATCAGTAGTGACATTCTACGCAGTACACACTGCATTCTCCACTAACTAAAATCAGTTCATATCCTCATCCCCTGCACCCTTAAAGGTGGATAAATTCATCTGCACAGCCATATCATCCGCAAGTGGAGATGGTGGTGGGGTAGGAGGATTATTACCTTTATGCGAATTTGATGGTGGCGTAGCAGGAGGGATATTCTCCGCATGCATAGCCCTGCTTCCGTTTGGATCAAGGGAGTTTCTCATAGGACTGTACATAGATCTATCCCCTTTTTTATTGACCCGATAGAATTTACTGTTGTGCATTGTGCTTTCACTCTGATCAGGAGTCAGTCACTCGGTGTGGCTGCACAAAATACCATTTTCACATAATAGCATCTTAATCAACAGAGGCAAATTTTGTAAGAAATTACCCCTCAATCCTTTGAAAAATATCCTTTCAGCTTCAGAATAGGATACAAAAAGATGAACTGCAAATTCTGTTACAAACCCACCCAAGACGCTGTCAACCCAGTGATATACAATCTAGGTAATAGAATTATCAATCTTTTCCAATTGTTGGATTAATTCAGGGGTCCACTATGTGACCTGATCGTCCTTCCAACAGGTTTGGAATTTGGCTAACCTTTTCAACCACTCCTACAGTTCATGTGCAAATGTTACAAAGAATATCTCATTCACCTCCGTAAAAATATACTTATTCATCCACTCTTCAGCAGATAGCTTAGTACTTCTGTTTTCTTTTATGGAAATTTCTTGAATCTGTTTTTCAAACCAGTCCTCAAGTTTAGGCTTTAATGGCTGCCAATGACCTCGTGGCATAACCCAACTTGTCTCAAAATTCTCTCGGTCCTAGCAATGGAACCATTTTTTGGCTTAAGGGATCCTGACCCAGGTTCGTAATTGAGGTTAACCAAAAAAACCCTCTTACTAATGGCCCTTTCGGCAGTGACCAACTTGTGTAAGTCAAAGTCTCACCCGAAGTAGTATGGGGGGGTGCTGGAACCAGGTTTATACACCTTGAGAGAGATTTGGAATTATGTGGGTGCCTTAAGATCCTGAACAACCGTAAACAGACCTTCACCACAACAGCCCTAACTAGTAAACCTTTTTCAGACAGATTTAGGTCTAATATGCAGAATATCTTGTGCGAGTTAACACATCATGCATAAATAAAGTAATAACTCTTAACACATCATAACAGAGCTTTATACCATCAGATCTATCAAATAAGAAGTCATATAAACCCAATCACAGTTTCCTAAGAGATCTAATTGCAGACAATACAGAAATCAGAAACAGGATGCAGAAACATTCATATCATAACCAACATATGCATATAGAACTCATATATCCACAACAATAATCCTTTATTACTTAATCAATTTCAATCCTTCATACAAAATACTTCAACAGCCTACGCACACAGCAGGACTAAGGTCTCCGCACAAAAATCCGGAAAGAGCCTCCTACCCAGAAAAATCCACACAAAACTATCACAAAATGTCCAAATCTATCATCCATGTTCAGACTTACTCAAAAACTAACTTCTTAGACTTGAACTATTCATTTATTTATACCATGGTTTGCAACCCCTTGGTCTACCCTTTGACCCATTTCAATTCATGAGGGGTTTTGACCCACCCCAAAACCCCTGCACGAGACTAAACTATTGCAAAATATAACAAAATGGTCAGAATTAGGGGACCCCACTCCAACACCAACTCTGTCCCCAGACTTGTAAATAAATCATTCCAAAACCTGGAAGTGAACTTGGCATCTTTGTTGGATACAATATTCTTGGGAACACCATGTAATCTCACTATATCCATGAACTTGGCATCTTTGTTGGATACAATATTCTTGGGAACACCATGTAATCTCACTATATCCATTATGAAAATTTGATTTACCTCACTAGCTAAATTTGTAGACTTAACTGCAATAAAGTGAGCTACGTTACTTAACTTATTAAATACAACCATGATGGAATCATGTTGTCTCAATGTCCTCGGAAAACCTGTAATGAATTCCATGGAAATGACCTGCCATTTCCAATGGAATCAGTTGCAATAAACCACCTCGATGCTTACACTCTTCTTTTACCTGTTGGAAATCAAAACATATCGCAACAAAATCAACCACCTCTTTCTTCAAGTTCAACCAATGATATAATTTCTTGACTATTGTCAATGTCTTCTGATATCCCGGGTGACTTGAATATGGCTTGAAATGAAACTCCCTTAAGATAAGATTCTTGAACTCACTGTCGTATGGAACATAAATATTGTTCCTAAATCTGACCAAGTCATTTATCGTGAGATGATACTCCTCGTCTCTGTTACCTCTACCCTATTATTGTAACATGTGCCTCAACTGTTGATACTTGTCACTATGTTTTCTTGCTTGGAAGATTTGCTCTTGCAAGTCTGTCCCATAAGAACTCATTGTTACAATGTGATTTTATTGCACTCTTCTATTAAGAGCATCTGCAACCATGTTGGGCCTTTCCCTTAATTTACCTGATTTCAAAATCAAACTCACTAAGAATAGCTAACCATCTAGCTTATCTGGCATTCAGATTGGGTTGGTCAAACAACTACCTCATTCCACTACGATCGCTCATCAGAATAAGACTCTTGCCAAGAAGATAATGTCTCCACATCTGTAATTCATGTATGATAGTTTCCATCTCGATATCATGAGTCACATAATTCCGCGCATGCTCTTTCAACTTCCTTGACTCATAGCATAACACTTGTCCTTCCTACATTAGAACTCCACCAATTCCTCTCTCACAACCATCTGTACATACCACAAACTATTTGTAAGTATCTACAGTTTGTAATACCAGAGAATTTGTAAGAAAATGCTTTAAATGCTAAAAAATACTTGCACACTCCTCAGTCTATTAAAAAATATTTCCTTTTTGCTGAAAATATATAATTGGATATGAAATCCAAGAGAAGTTCCTGATGAAAAACCTATAGTAACTTGTTAATTTCATGAATTATCTGACCACATACACATTCCTATGAGTTTCCCATTATGATAGCTCTAATTTTTTTTGGGTCCACATCTATACCTTCCTTGGAAACAACATGTCCCAAGTAATGAACTTCTATTTGAAAGAAACTACACTTAATAGTCTTGGCATACAACTCATTCTCTCTCAACAATATTAACACTGCTTCTAGGTGTTCTGCATGCTCTTCCTCATTCTTAGAATAGATCAATATGTCATCAATGAACACTATCACAAAATTTTCCAAGTAATTATACAACACTCTATTCATCAAACACATGAAAGTAGTTGGAGCATTAGTAATACCAAAAGGAACTACTACACATTCATAATGCCCATACCAGGTACGGAATCAAATCTTGTAGATGTCCTCTTCTTGATGTGTGCATCATGATATCCTAATCTCAACTCAATCTTGAATAATGTTGTTACTCCCTTCAACTGATTAAACAAAACTTCAATCAACGACAAAATGGTACTTGTTCTTGATCATCACCTTGTTCAACTGCTTGTATTCAATACACAACCTGAGAGTACCATCCTTCTTCTCCAAAAAAAAACATTGGTGCACCCAAAGGCGACACACTTGTCCTAATGTATCCCTTATTAATAATTTCCTTAAGACGTAACTTGAATTCCACCAACTCTGGAGCGCTCATCTTGTACGATGTCTTTGATGTTGGTGTTTCTCTGAGCATCAACTCAATAGAAAATTTCACTTTCTTATGAGGTTGTAACTCTGAAATATCTGCTGGAAATACATCGCAAAACTGTTGCAAAACCAGATATGTCTTAAATACTTTAACATCTTCAACATCCTTCCCTTTTTCACTAGAAATATGAACTGAAAACAATGCACATCCTTTCCTGCTACTGTAGTTTTCCTACATAGATGAAACCATTCTCACTGATACAGGCTTCTTCTTTCCTTGCAATATTTTTCTCTGATCTCCGTCATCGTATAGGCACTCAATAGCCTTGGCATAGAAATATACCTTATTCATGTGAATATACAAACAATTCATATCCAACAACATATTGTATGATCCCAACAAAAGCACATTTATATGTATTGATGTAGACATATCATTCAACTCAAATGCATAGGATCTGACCCAATGATGAACTCTTTTATTGGTACATGTAGCCAACTGCACCAACCAATATTCTACATGCACTTATTTATTTAAGCAACATTTATCCACCAAGTTAATACTAATATAACTATAGTTAGATCCAGGGTCAATCAAATTAGAAACAAATTGATCAAAAAGCTTACATTCCATCTCAATAATAAATTATTGATGATTATCCTGCCTATAATCCATTGTTGCATAAATCTGAGGAATACTTTGTCCAATATATCCAACTCTTTGTGCTGCTTGAGCACTATAAATCTGTGTTTTATCACCTTGATGTTGTGTACAATCTCTCTTGTGATGATCCTTTCAACAAGTACAACACTACAAAGGCTTCCTGCCATCACCCTTGTTATTCTCCTCAGACTGAAATCCCTGTCCTCTGTCAACTTCATTGAATTTCCTATACGACTTTGCATTATCCTTGTTACCCACATCCCAAGGTATTCCTCGCTTCTTATCCAACTTTCCTTTAGTATTTTTATTACCTTTCCAACCTTGATTTTGTTTGGTCTTATGCTTAGGCAGTTCATAACAATGCTTCAAATTCCCAATTACTTCCTCCAATTTTTGAGGCTCATCATGCTCAATCCAATCCTTAAATTCTAAAGGAATTCCACTAATGAATCTTTGAATCTTTGTCTTCTCGTCCTTAAGATATGACACATATCTCAACGACTCCAGAAACTTGGTTGTGTACTCTTGCTTTCTCATAGATACCATATTCAACTCATATAACCCCTTAGCCTTTTCGTCATAGTATCTCTCTGACAAGTACTTCTTTCTGAAAAGTCTCTTAAACTCATGCCAACTCAACTCCTATGTTTTGATAATTTTAACATGCTTCACATCTTCCCCCCAGATGTTTTCTTTCCCTTTGAGACTGAAATTGGCTATTCTGGCTTTCATATTATATATATAATCATATAGCTCAGAGAACTTCTTCATCCCAAGTAGCCATACTTTTGCATCTTTCGGTTTATTTAACTCTCCATCAAAGGTATAAGGTTTGGCTTTCATCTTGAACTCATCCAGAAAGTATTGCTTCTCACTCTTCCTGTAAGGATGATAATGATGATGATCATGTTGTCTATAAGATCCAAAACTATAATATAACCCATAACCACTACCTCTCATGTCAAGTGTATCCATCCATCTACCACCTCTTACGGTGTCATCCCTGTCTAATGTGTGCCCACCATAAGACCTGTTACCATATGCCCAATTAGTCCTTTCTTCTTGTTCATAATTTATTCATGGTTTTCCATATCTCTGCAAATATGATAAACTTTGAAGGATCACTGCATTGACATCTTCTTGCTTTTCCTGTGCTTTGGAAAGTCTTTCTTATGATTGAATTAATCTGTCATTAACCTCCTTACAACTTTTGGTCTCTAACTTTAAACTTCTCAAGGTATCTTCTATGTGAGCAGAGTACTCATCTCTTTGATGCTCATCTAATCTATAAGGAGAGTCATGTGAAATATAATCCACCATCCTAATTTTCATCTCTGATCTTATTCCCGCAAACATACCATGTTATTTAAATCAAATATAAACATAATCCAACATACCTCAATGAAGTTTAGGGGAGTCTATCTCATCTAAAAAATCAATCTGGATTAGCACGATATATTATAAAATCAATATATCAATCATTATAACATGCCAACATCATCTACCTCTACAAGATGACACAAATGTGACAATGACCATCAAAATAAATAACCAACATGCATGCATGACAAACACATAGAAAATTAGGCATGAAGACATAACAATCACATGTACCCTGAGGACCAGTGTTACAGCCTCGCCCTGATACCACCTTGTAACCACCTCCTCCCACATTTACCTAGTTTCACTAGCCTGCGAGGGTAAACATGAGACATAGAGTTACTACAATGTGACCCAACCTCCAAGCTCCAGTTATGGAAGTGGGGACTACAAATTGACAACTCAAAATATCACTCAGGGCTAGATGACACTCACGGGCCAAAGGAACACCCTAGTGACAAAACCTTGAGTTGGGGCTCTTTTCACTACCCTAAGCCCATAATTGCATGCATGACAAGGCTAGGGTGTGGTTATATGCCTCCAACCGCATGCACAATAATGCCTCCATGTGGTTATAGTTGGTGAAATTGGGTAAATTTGGGATGAGGCTAGGTGTAAATGATATGTATGCATGTATGATTTTCTATGTGTTTGTCATGCATTCATGTTGGTTATTTCTCATAATGGTCATTGTCGCAGTTGTGTCATCAAGTAGAGGTCGATGTTTTTGGCATGTTATGATGATTTATATGTTAATGATGATGATGATGATGTGTGTGTGTGTGTGTATATATATATATATATATATATATATATATATATATATATATATTGATATATATTGTGATAATATGGACTGATTTTTGCTGATGAGATAGCCTCCCCCAAACTTCACTGAGGTATGTTTGATCATGTTTATATTTTGGTAATATGACATTGTATGTTTACTGGAAGTAGAAGATCGAAGATGAGAAGAAAAATGGTGGATTACAACTCACGTGAATCTCCTTATATATTATATGAGCAGCAAAGAGATGATTATTCTCATGACATAACAAATACCTTGAGAAGATTAAACACAAAAATAAGAATTTGTAAGGCAGATAATGACATATCATTTAGGAATAGGAAATAATTTAAAAAACATAGGAAAATCAAGCAGAGGTTAATGCAGTGATCCTTCAGATTTTATCAAATTTGCAGAGACAGGGACAACCACGGATCAGTTATGGACAAGAATAAAGGACTAATGGGGAATATGGTAGCAGGTCTCATGGAGGGCACAGGTCAGACATGGATGACATGGTCAAAGGTGGTAGATGGACGGATACACTTGACATGAGAGGTAGTGATTATGGGTTCTATTCTAGTTATGTATCAGAGAGACAGCATGATAATCATTGTTATCATCCTTATAGTAGGAGTGAGAAGTAGTACTTTCCAAATGAGTTCAACAAAGCCAAAACTCCTACCTTTGATGGAGAGCTAAAGAAACCGGAAGATGCAGAAGCATGGTTACTTGGAATGGAGTTCTTCGAGCTGCATGATATTACATAGAATATGAAATCTAGGATAGCTATTTTCAGTCTCAAAGGGAAGGTAAACATCTGGTGGGAAGATGTTAAGTGTGTCAGAGGCATTAGGATAGAGGAGTCGTTAGAGAAATTTTAAGGTCTAAAATGGGCCTCCTAATAAAAATTTACAAACAAAATAAACTTTATAAGAACCAATAAGATTCAAGAAGATAATTTCAACCATGGGGGATATTCACCATTTTTAGGGTAAAAAAGTAAAAATAATAAAAAATAATAAAATAATAAAACTACTTTTTCAACTTATATCCCTAAGGTTTTACTCAAATTTCGATCGAGAGTGTTCGTTGGATACAAAATTCAATTCCTCATCCAAGGAGTACCCATGTTGCATACTTTCAATGAACCCTGCTACACGAAAAATGAGAAATACATGAAAAAATGTGATTGCAATCATGTTTTTCATGTATTTCTCATTTTTCGTGTAGCAGGGTTTATCGAAGGTATGCAACATGGGCACTCCTTCGATGAAGAATCAAATTATGCATCCAACGAGTGTTCTTGATCGAAATTTGAGTAAACGCATAGGGAGATAAGTTGAAAATATGAGTTGAAAAAGTAGTTTTTTCTTTTTTCCCAATAAAATTTTACAATGAAATCTAATATTATTTTATTATTTCCACTACTATTTTATAATTTCCTTAGGAGACCCATTTAGACCTCAAAATTACCCTAATAGTGAGTTGGCATGAGTTCAAAAGACTCTTAAAAAATAATTACTTGTCAGAGAGATACTATGACAATAAGGTCGTGGAGTTCTATGAATTGAAGATGGGTTCTATGACATACAAAGAGTACATGACTAAGTTCCTGGATTTTTTGAGGTATGTACCATATCTTAAGGTCGAGAGACAAAGGTTCAAATATTTGTTAGTGGATTTCCTTTAGAATTTAATGATCATATTGAGTATGATGAGCCTCTAACATTGGAGGAAGTAATTGGGAAGTTGAAGCATTGTTATGAACAATATAAGTGTAATTCGGAACCTAAGAAGGGTTAGAAATGTAATTAAAAGACTAAAGGAAAGCGGGATAAGAAGCAAGGAAGACCTTAAGATGAAGATAACAAGGAGAATGAAACATCATACAAGAAATTCAATGCAATTGACAGAGCACAGGTATTTCATTCTGAGGAGCAGAACAAGGGTGATGGCAGGAAGCCTTTGCAGTGTTGAATTTGTGGTGGAGATCATCATAAGAGAGATTCTCCACAACATTAGGGTGTTATACCTAAAATTTACAGTGTTTAGGAGGCACAAAAAGTTGGAGATGTTGGACAAATTATTCCTTGGATTTATGCAACATTGGATAATAGGAAACCTAGTCATCAGGAAACTATTATTGAGATGGAAGGTAAGCTTTATGATCAAGTTGTTTATATTTTGATTGAACCTATATATAACTATATTTATATCATTCATGACCTGGTGGATAATTGTTGCTTGAATAAATAAGTGCATGTAGAATCTTGGTTGGTAGAGTTGGTTATAAGTACCAAGAAAAGAGTTCATCATTCAATGAGATCATGTACATTTGAGTTGAACGATATGTCTACATCAGCACATTTAAATGTTCTTTCATTGGAATCATACAATATGTTTTTGGGTATGGATTGGTTATATATTCACAAGACTAAGGTATATTGCGATGACAGTATTGTTGAGTGCCAGGATGATGATGGAGAGAGAAAAATATTGCAGGGAAAGAAGAATCCTACATCAATGAGAATGGTTATAGCTATGTAGGAAAAGCGCAGTAGTAGGAAATGGTGTGTATTTTTTGTAGTTCATATTTATAGTGAAAAAGGAAAGTATGATGAGAATTCTAAAGTCTTGAATAGGTATATGGTTTTACAACGATGTCAAAATGTATTTCCAGTATAGATTTCAGATTTATCGCCTCATTGGGAAGTTTAATTTTCTATTGAGTTGTTGTCACGAGTAGCACCAACATCGAAGGAACCGTACAGGATGAGCACTCGAGAGTTTGTGGAATTAAAGTTGCAGCTTAAGGAAATTCTTGATAAGGGATACATTAGGCCAAGTGTATCACCTTGGGGTGCACCAATGTTGTTCGTAAAGAAGAAGGATGGTCCTCTCAGGTTTTGCATTGATTATAGGCCGTTGAACAAGGTGATGATCAAGAGCATGTACCCTTTGTCACAGATTGATGATTTGTTTGATCAGTTGAAGTTAGCAGCAGTGTTCTCGAAGATTGAATTGAGATCAATATATCATCAGGCACACATCAAAGAAGAGGAAATCTACAAGACTTCATTCCGTACCAGGTATGGGAAATATGAGTTTGTAGTAGTTCCTTTTGGTCTTACTAATGCTCCAACTACTTTCATGTGTTTGATGAATGGTGTGTTGTTTCCTTATTTGGACAATTTTGTGATAGTTTTTATTGATGAAATATTTATATATTCTAAAATGGAGGAAAATCATGTAGAACACATGGCGGCAGTGTTAAGATTGTCTAGAGAGCATCACTTGTATGCCAAGATTAGTAAGTGTAGTTTAGTTTAGACATAATTTCATTACTTAGGACATGTTGTTTCCAAGGAAGGTATAGGAGTAGACTTGAAAAATAATAGAGCTATCATGGAATGGGAAACTCCTAAGAATGTGGATGAGGTCAAATAATTTATGGGATTGGTAGGTTAGTATAGGAGCTTCATCAGGAACTTCTCATGGATTTCCTATCCTATTACATCTTTGTAGCAAAAAAAAAAGAAATTTGAATGAACTGAGGAGTGTGCAACTAGTTTTGAGAAGTTAATGCATTTGGTTACAAATGCTCTGGCCTTGAGGATTGCAAATCCAAATAAATAGTTTGTGGTATGTACATATTCTTGCAAGAGAGGACTTGGTGGAGTCGTGATGCATGAAATACATGTGGTATGCTCTGAGTTAAGGAAATTGAATGAGCATGAGTAGAAATATATGACTCATGATCTCAAGTTGTCATATATCATACATGTATTAAAGATGTAGAGACATTATCTTCTCGGTAGGAGGTTTATTCTAATGAGAGATCACAGTGGATTGAGGTACTTTTTTTACCAACCCAATCTGAATGTCAGGCAAGCTAGATGGTTGGCTAGCCTCAGTGAGTTTGATTTCGGTATCAGGTACACTAAGGGAAAGGAGAACAGGGTTTCAGATTCTCTTAGTAGAAGAGTGCAGGTGAATCACATCACAAAAGTGAGTTCTTATGGGATAGACTTATAAGAGAAAATATTGCATGCATTATCATGATGATAGGTACCAACAATTGAGGCACATGTTATAGCAGCAGGGTGAAGGTAATAGGGATGAGGAGTATCACCTCACGACATATGAATTAGTTAGATTCAGGAACAAGATTTATGTTCCATATGACATTGAGCTCAAGAAGCTTATCTTAATGGAGTTTCATATTAATCCATATTTAGGTCACCTAGGATATCAAAATAAATTGACATCGGTTAAGAAATTATATCATTAGCCAAACTTGAAGAAAGAGGTGGATAATTTTGTTGCGATATGTTTGGATTTTAAATAGGTTAAAGAAGAGTGTAAGCATCCAGGTGGTTTATTGTAGTCGATTTTGATTCTAGAGTAGAAATGGGAGGTCATTTCCATGGATTTAATTACAGTTTTTTCGAGGACATTGAAGTAGCATGCTTCCCTCATGGTTGTGGTTGACAGGTTAAGTAAGGTAGTTAACTTCATTGCAGTTAAGTCTACAAATTCATCTATTGGGGTAGCTCATATTTTAATCAGGGATATAGTGAGCTTGCATGGTGTTCCTAAGAAGATCATACCAGACAGAGATGCCAAGTTTACTTCCAGATTTTGGAAAGATTTGTTTGAAGGTTTGGGGATAGAGTTGGCCTTAAATATATCTTATCATATGGAGACAAAGAGGGTTAAAAAGATTATTGAGGAAATTTTAAGGATGCATGTCATGAATCATCAGTGGAGGTGGGAGGAGTATCTTCCACTGGTGTAGTTTTCATATAATAATGGGTATCAGGAATATTTGAGGATGAGTCCATTTGAGTCTCTTTAAGGGTGGAGTTGTAATACTCCTATCAGCTGGAGTGATCCAGTGAACAGGGTGCTAATTGGACCAAACATGTTGGTAGAGATGGAATAGGATATGCAGGTTATCAAAAGGAATCTAAAGGCAACACAGGATAGGTATAAGTTTTATGTGAATCAACATAGTTTATTTAAATAGTTTCAGGTTGTGGAACATGTGTACTTGTGCATAAATCCCAACAGGATATCCTTGAGGATTGGGTCATGTTCAAATTTGTCACCTTGGTATTTTGGACCTTTTGAGATCCTTGAGAGAATTGGACTAGTGGCCTACAAACTTGCACTACCTCTAACAGTGAAATTCCGTGATGTTTTCCCTGTTTCATTACTTAAGAATTATGTCCAAGATGTTGATCATGTGACTGAATGGTCTATATTTCAGGTGCAAACAGAGGGAGAATTCCAGCCAGATTCACAATGCATATTACAATGGAAATAGTCCATGCTCCAGAACAAAGCAATCAATCAGGTTAAAGTGTAGAGGAATCACTTTGGGCTTGATAAAGCTACATGGGATATGGTTGATCAAATGTAGAATTTATATCCTACATTTTTTGTTGGTAAGAAAATGAGTTTTTGGTATATGTATATATGGATGTTAATGTAGATACCACAATGAGTTGTACTATAAAGCTCCAATAAGTAGTACGATTGTCATGTTTGTTATGTTGGTCATGGATTATAGTAGTTTTCATTGTAAATATTTCCTCAATATTTTTTATAAAGATCCATGAGAAATATGTTTTGTTTTCAGTGGTTTGCTAGTCATAGGTGTCACTGAACACCAAAGATGGTGTCCCCCCAAAGGGAAGGGGTTTTTAACAACCCCTCATTGATTTTACATGTAAATAAAATAAGACCAAGGTCATGGGACATGTATTCCAAGTTTAATGTTGGGAAAAAACATAGTGATGGGTATCACTAGTGATTAATTAATGGCTATGGAAATTGGAATATAGGAGAAAAGGAAGGTGAAGAGACACATATTTTCATGAGAAAGAAATTGAAGGAAAATATAGGCCTTAATGATAAAAAGGATTTTGAGGATAAGTTCACAGCTTTTGTCAGTGCAACATTTTGTCAGTTCAGTTTTGGAGCTTTCTCTCATTCTCTCATTCTCTCATACTCTTACACACTTAGAGTATTCTTGGATAATTATTAGAGAACTTTTTCATACATTGGATTTGGATAAATAATGTAAAGGAAAGAATGAAAGTGCAAGGGAACAGTTGGATCAATGACTACAAATAGATTTATTTGTAGGTAATAGGTTGCATGTGTGATTTCATTGTTGATTTCTAGATGCATGGTATATACATGTGATTTTTTCGGTTATGTGTTATCATTGGCATGGATATTTCCCTGGAATGACATTGGTTTTAGCCATGCCTTACCATCTCCTGGATAGCCATGGTGTTGTGGGTTTTCCATTTTTTTTTTCTAATTGTTGCTAAGGTTCTTTATGGTTGTGGGTTGGAACAAATGCTTTGGAAGCCCTGGAATAACTTGGGTTGAGTTACTAGTCTTGGAGCCTAGGTTGGTACAAATGCTCTGGAGCCCTTTGTGGCTTGAGTTACTAGTCCCTAGAGTTGGGTTAGAAAAATGCCTTGTAGCCTTGAAAGGTTGTGGGTTGAGTTACTAGTTCCTAGAGCCCTGGAAAACTTGGGTATAGACCAATCCGTTTGATGTTATTGATGTATGACTATAGAGGTGGACTCATTGTGGTTGAGGGTTGACATAGTTATGCCTATGGAAGCCCTGGTTGCTTTTGTCTTGGTTTATTCCATGAGATCCCATATTCATGGTTATAATATGGTGCGGGGGTGATTGGTTGAAAGAGAGATTTGGTTTAGCCCAATCTATGGTCGGGCAGTACGTTGAAGTCCTTGACTTGGTTGGTATTTTCATATATTAATAAGAGTTATTATTCTACTATGACTCATGTATACTTGTAGTGATTATGTTGGTGATATTATGGCTAACATGAACCATTCAGGTGGTTAAAAAGATTAAGCTTTAACAAGATTAATCGTATTCAGTTTTAAATGTATTAGTCCCTAACCAATCTAGTGGTTAACAATATTAACTGTATAGGTTAATCATGTTAACCACATAACTATGGATTCTTGAACTATATCCACCATCATGTTTGTCATCTTTTATCTTCTTCCTGCAAACATACCATGTCAAATAAACCAAACATAAACATAATCCAACATACCTCAGTGAAGTTCAGGGAAGGCTATCTTGTCTACAATATCGATCTGGATTATAGACAAGATATCAATATATCAATCATCGTAACATTCCAAAATAATCAAACTCTACATGTTGACACAACTACGACAATGATCATCACGAGAAATAACCAACATGCATGCATGGAAAACACATAGACAATCATGTGTGCATAAATAAAAATCACATCTACCCGAAGGTCTAGTGCTGCAACCTCACTCTAATACAAATCTGTAAAAACCTCCTCCCACATTAACCTAGTTTCGCCATCCTGCCAGGGTAAGCATGAGATGAAGAGTTACTATGACATGACCCAACCTCCAAGCTCTAGTTATGGAATTGTGTTGTGAAACCAACTCCAAAAATAGAAGAAAAGAGATATCAATGCCTTATAAATAAGCCACTTCGAGGGGGAAACCTCCAATACATTACATGAATGAACAATTCTTGGATGATACAAATTACAAAACCTCCTTTCTATATATAGGAGTCCATGGGGCCACAATGTAATCCTAGCCAACCTAACAATAATAATTTAAGGGCGCAATAATAACAATATGGGGGTTACAAGGGTACAATAATAACAATAAGGGGGTTACACTAACAACAATAAGGGACTATACTAGTAATATAGGGACCTAACATGCCCCTCTCCTTCAAAAAAGTGTTGTTCTCAACACTTGAGTAGCTCTGGGTGCTTCTGTATAAAATTCTCATCCTCCCATGTAGAATCTTCAGTGGGTAAGTTCTTCCACTTGATGAGATACTCTGAAATTGATCGATTCCGTAGCTGTTGATTTCTTGTTTCCGTGATCGCTTCAGGTTCCAATATGATTTTTCCTTCCTCATCAAGTTCTGGAAATATTGTTTGAACTGGAATATTTTCACCTATAACCTTCTTTAAGCATGAAACATGGAAAATTGGATGCACTCGTGAAGAAGCAGGAAGCTCCAATTTGTATGCCACAGTACCAATATTTTGCAACACCTTGTAAGGACCATAGTACTTTGGCGATAATTTATTATCCTTCTTAGCTTGCTTGAGGGACATTTTTTTATATGGTTGTAGCCATAAAAATACCCAATCTCCTACATCAAAACTTCTCTCGCTGCGATGTTGATCTGCCTGTTGTTTCATTCGATTTTCTGCCAAATTCAGGTTATCCTTTAAGAGTTGGAGAACTTCTTGCTGATGCTCGATGTGATCTTCCACTGCTTGAACCTTCGAATTTTCCCTTAAACATGATGTGATGGATGGTGGATGATATCCATAAAGTGCCATAAATGGGGTCATTTTTGTTGTAGTATGGAAGGAAGTGTTATACCACCATTCAGCGAGAGGTAACCACTTGACCCATTTTTAGGTCCCTATATTACTAGTATAATCCCTTACTGTTGTTAGTGTAACCCCCTTATTATTATTATTGTACCCCTATAACCCCCATATTGTTATTATTGTGCCCTTAAATTATTATTGTTCTACGTATGATATTACATCATGGGCCCCATGCAATGTAATACATAGAAAGGAGGTTTTGTCATTTGTATCATCCGAGAATTGTTCATTCATGTAATGTATTGGAGGTTGCCCCCTCGAAGTGGCTTATTTCTAAGGCGTTGATATCTCTTTTCTTCTATTTTTGGAGCTGGTTTCACAACATTTGGTATCAGAGCTTTGGATTCTAGGGTTTCGCTGCTCCAAACAGGTCATTGTGGAATTTTCGCTATAAAAAATTTTCTACGAAGGATCAGAAGCTAAAATTGTTAGTGTGCGAAGCCAAAATCCTCAGGAACATTGTCACAAAATTTCAGAGCTTGGTTCACAATATTTTTGGAGATATAATACGTGGAATCATTTTGCAGGCTCCTGAATTTAACCTAAACAGGTCATCATGGTATTTTCACTATAACTATGTTTATACGAAGGTTCAGAAGCTAAAAATTTTAGAGTGCGAAGCTGAAATCTTGAGGAACATCTTCGCAAAATTTCAGATCTTGGTTTACAATATTTTAGGAGATATGAGCTGTGGAATTTAGTTATTTTTTAGGCTTCTAAATTTCATCTCAAAGAGGTGACCGTGGAAAAAGCTTCATAGCTCTCTCTCTGAGCATCAGATTGGAATGATGTACATGGGTTACAACTTTCTTTCTATCAATTTCAGAGCCAAAGGAGGAAACAGTGACACGTGGCAAGTCATACAAGTTCTCTCTACTGAACCAGTCCATAATTGGGTCATTGTGGGAGATTAGACATAACTTTGCCTTGAAAAATCCAAATCAGATCAGACCTGTGGAATTTGAAAGAAGCTTCAGAGGGATACTACAGGGATTAATTTCATATATTTAGGATTCACAATTATAGAGATAATTCAATTTCAATGTTGAGCTCCTTAAAAGCAAGTAAAAGGTGTGTATTTTTTTTTCCCGAATTGCATAAGTCTTGTTTGAAGAATCAAGTTGAATTAATTCCAAGGGCATATTGTAGAATAGATATCAATATTGGATTATAAAATGGCCCCTAAAAATAATTCAACACCCATTAAGCCTTTCGAAGGCTATACTATGACTCATGAAGATGAAGAATGGCAACATGACATATCAAAATCACAAGAGCAAGTGCAACAAATTTTTCTCTCGCAAAGAGCGACAAAAAATGAAATGGAAGTTTTGAACAAAGGCTTGGAAACTAATATGGATGGTTTGAAGAAAGGCATGGAAGCTAAGATGAATGGCATAGAAGTGGGCATGGAAGCTAAGATGGATGACATGGAAGCTAAGATTGATGAAAAAATGAAAGACAACATGGAGAACATGAAGAATGATCTAAAAGTAGACATAGAAGGTTTGGCAAAGTTGATACAAGAAATTTTTCCTAATGGTGAAAAGATAGCAGAGGAAACTCATGATGAGAAAAAAATAAATATTAATCGTGATTTCATAAACTCTAATGTTGGAGCGAAGAACCACCATATTCAAAAAATGGATATGAGGAAGTTTGATGGAAAGGATCCTGTAACATGGATACTACAGATGGAACAATATTTTGATCTCAATAATGTGAAAATCACACAAAAGGTACGCATTGCAACTTTATTTTTAGAACAAAATACATTTGTATGGTATCGATGGCTTTGCTCCCATAAAAAAACTGTCACTTGGTCAATTTTTACGGAGGAAATGATAGTACATTATGAGGATACAAAGAGAAACACCTTCTTTAGAAAATTTATAAATCTCAAACAAAAGGGTTCAGTGGGGGAGCACATTGAAGACTTCCAAAAATTGAATATAAGGGTAACTGATATTTCAGAGGAACACAGGATTGATCTCTTCATAGGTACTTTAAAGGATAACATCCAACATGAAGTTCACGTTTTGGAACCTAATTCATTGGAGAAGGCATTCAGGTTGGCCAGAAAAATTGAATGTAAAATTATGGCGACAAGGAAGCCTACCACTCACTTCTATAAAGAGGGAAGTGTTGCTACTCCTAGATTTGCACAACCTACAAGGTTGACACCACAACAATTGGAAGAAAAAAGAGAAAAAGGACTTTGCTATAGTTGTGATAGAAAATACACTAAAGGTCATAAGTGTGCTGAGAAGAAATTATATTACATAGATTATGAAGAGGAAGAAGAAAGTGAACAAGAATATTCAAAAGAAGAGGGTATACACCACGAACCAACCCTAGAAGAGGAATAAATGAGTCCAACCATATCTTTAATGCATTGGTAGGAATTACCACTCCTAAAACTCTCAATATAGAAGGACATATCAAGAAGAAAAAGGTAATAGTGTTGATTGATTCAGGTAGTACCCATAATTTTATTCATTGTAAGGTAGCCAAGGAATTGAATTGTTTCCTATACCCAGCACCAGAATGTCAAGTGATGGTTGCAAATGGTACAAAGATCACTTATATCTTTATAAGAATTCCCAACTAAAAAAAAAATTCTTTTGGAATTGCACACTTCTCCTTTAGGAGGACACTCAAGATTTTTAAAAACTTACCACAAGGTGAAGAAAGAATTTTTTTGGGATGGCCTTAAATCTGATATTCAAAAATTTTTGGCGGAATGTTTGGTTTTCCAGTAGAATAAAGTTGATACAATTAAGTCCCCGTGTCTTCTACAACCTTTATCCATTCCAAGTAAACTTTGGGAGGAGATTTCAATGGATTTTATCACAAGTTTACCTAAGTCTGAAGGAAAGAGTGTCATCATGGTGGTAGTTGATAGACTTACCAAGTATGCACACTTTTGTGCATTATATCATCCATTTAAAGCACGTACAGTTGCTACTACATTTATGAACACAATTCAAAAGCTACATGGAAACCCAAGGGTTATTGTGAGCGACAGAGATCCCATTTTTATTGGAAATTTTTGGACGAAGTTATTTTCTTGTTTGGGTACTCAATTAGCTCATAAATCATCTTATCATCCTCAATCCGATGGTCAAACTGAGATAGTAAATAAATGTTTGGAAGAATATATTCATTGTTTTGTATTTGATAAACAAACAAAATTGGTCAAGTGGTTACCTCTCGCTAAATGGTGGTATAAAAATTCCTTTCATATTGTAGCAAAAATAACCCCATTTATGGAACTTTATGGATATCATCCACCATCCATCACATCATATTTAAGAGAAAATTCGAAGGTTCAAGCAGTGGAAGATCACATCGAGCATCAACAAGAAGTTCTCCAACTCTTAAAGAATAACCTGAATTTAGCACAAAATTGAATGAAACAATAGGCAGATCAACATCGCAGCGAGAGAAGTTTTGATGTAGGAGACTGGGTATTTTTATAGCTGAAACCATACAAACAAATGTCCCTCAAGCAAGCTAAGAAGGCCCATGAGTCTATACAACCCAAAAACCTTATAGTCCTTGTAGGTGTTAAAATGTCAAATTTTCTCTTTCATTAGACTTCTACTTCATGAGTGCATCTAGTTTTCCATGTTTCATGCTTAAAAAAGGTTATAGGGGACAAACTTCCAGTTCAAAAAATATTGCCAGAACTTGATGAGGAAGGAAAAACCATATTGGAACCTGAAGTAGTCATGGAAAAAATAACTCAACAACTACAAAATTGATCAATTTCAGAGTATCTCATCAAATGGAAGAATTTACCCACTGAAAATTCTACATGGGAGGATGATAATTTCATACAAAAGCACCCGGAGCTACTCAAGAGTTGAGGACAACACTTTTTTGAAGGAGAGGAGCATGTTAGGTACCTATATTACTAGTATAGTCCCTTATTGTTGTTAGTGTAACCCCCTTATTGTTATTGTTGTACCCCTGTAACCCCCATATTGTTATTATTGTGCCCTTACATTATTATTGTTAGGTCGACTAGGATTATATTGTAGCCCCATGGACTCCTATATATAGAAACGAGTTTTTTTCATTTGTATCATCCAAGAATTGTTTATTCATGTAATGTATTGGAGGTTTCCCCATTTAATTGGCTTATTTATAATGCATTGATATCTTTTTTCTTCTATTTTTGGAGCTCGTTTCACAACATTCAGACTTATTTTACAAATTCTGAGATTATCCTTTAGAGGTTAGGAGAACTTCTTGTTGTTGTTGCGATCTTCTTTGCTTAAACTTGATTTTCAAATATGATGTGATGGATGGTGGATGGTATCCATAAAGTGCCATAAATGGGATCATTTTTGCTGCAGTATGGAAGGAAGTGTTATACCACCATTCAGCGAGAGGTAACCACTTGACCCATTGTGTTTGTTTATCAGATACAAAACAACAAAGATATCCTTCCAAACATTTATTTACTATCTCAGTTTGACCATCAGATTGAGGATGATAAGATGAGCTATGAGCTAATTGAGTACCCAAACAAGAAAATAACTCCGTCCAAAAATTTCTAGTAAAAATGGGATCTCTGTCGCTCACAATAACCCTTGGGTTTCCATGTAACTTTTGAATTGTGTCCATAAATGTAGTAGCAACTGTACTTGCTTTAAATGGATGAGATAATGCACAAAAGTGTGCATACTTGGTAAGTCTATCAACTACCACCATGATGACATTCTTTCCTTCGGACTTAGGTAAACCTGTGATAAAATCCATTGAAATATCCTCCCAAAGTTGACTTGGAATGGATAAAGGTTGTAGAAGTCCCGGGGTCTTAATTGTCTCCGCTTTATTCTGCTGGCAAACCAAACATTCCGCCACAAACTTTTGAATATCAGATTTAAGGCCATCCCAAAAAAATTCTTTCTTCACCCTGTGGTAATTTTTTAAAAATCTTGAGTGTCCTCCTAAAGGAGAAGTGTGCAATTCCAAAAGAATCTTTTGTTTTAGTTGGGAATTCTTACAAAGATATAAGCGATCTTTGTACCATAAGGAATCATTTTCCAACTAAATGTATCAGATGTACTAGGATCTTGCTGCAACTTTTGAATGAGTGTCCACACTTCTTCGTCCTTCTTCCATTCATCTCTTGCTTCGGTTATCCAATCTGGTTGGATAATAGAAATGGCACAAAGCAATGATTACACCTCTTCATTCTTTCTTGAGAGTGCATCTACAACAACATTTAACTTCCCTTTTTTGTAGATTATTTCAAAGTCATAACCCAACATCTTTGTGAACCATTTTTGATGCTCTGCTGAAGATAGTCTTTGTTCTGAAAAGTGTTTAAGACTATCATGATTAGTTTTTACCTTAAAATGTCTTCCCATTAGGTAATTTCGCCATTTCTTTAGTGCATGCAGTATTGCTAAAATTTCCTTCTCATAAATAGGTTTCTGTAAATACTTTCCTTTGATTGGACAACTTTCAAAAGCAATGGGTCTTCCTTCTTGCATTAAAACAACACTAGTTCCATTTCCTGAGGCATCACATTCCACAATAAAGGTTTTTGTGAAGTCTGGCATAGCTAAGACCGGTGCTAGGCACATTGCCTCTTTAAGATGTTCAAAGGCCTTAGTTGCTTCAGGAGTCCATGAAAATGCATATTTCTTCAATAATGTTGTTAGAGGTGCTACTATTTTCCCATAATTCTTAACAAAATTGTGATAATACCCTACTAACCCGAGAAATCCTCGCAACTGCTTTATGGTTGTGGGGACTTTCCATTCCTTAATGGATTTAATTTTGTTAGGGTCTATCTTAACACCCTCGTGAGATACAATATGACCCAAATATTCCACCTCTTGTACTCCAAAGAAACATTTGGATTTTTTTTCATATAATTGTTTCTCCTCCAATAGTTTGAGCACCCTGTCAACATGTTGAACATGATCCTTTCAAGACTTTCTGTAGATTAGTATATCATCAAAAAATACTAGCACAAATTTTCTAAGGAAGGGTTTGAAAATGGAATTCATCAACACTTGAAATGTAGAAGGTTCATTGGTAAGGCCAAAAGGCATGACCAAAAATTCATAATGACCCTCATGAGTTCGAAATGCTATTTTCGGAATATCTTCAGTCTTCATTCTAATATGATGATATCCTGAACGAAGATCCAACTTGGTAAAATAAATTGCTCCATGTAATTCATCCAATAATTCATAAATCATAGGAATGGGAAATTTATCTTTAATGGTGAGCTTATTGAGCTCCTTATAATACAGACACATGCGCCATGATCCATCCTTCTTGTGTAACAATACTACAGGACCAGAGAAAGAACTTTGAATAGGTTGAATTATACCCGCCTCTAACATTTCTACAATCATACATTCAATTTTTCTCTTTTGGACATAAGGATATATATAAGGCCCGATGTTTGGAGGAAAACTTCCTGGAGTCAAATGAATAGCATGATCATGATCATGAATAGGTGGGAGTCCTTTGGGAGTTTCAAACACCTTGGAATGATTGTCCAAGACTTTTTGGAGATCTGAAGAAATAGATGATTTTGATGTTGGAACTTCTAGTGAGCAAAATTGTGCAATTACACCTCGTTGTTATTTCTTTAGAAGCTTTGTCATGACATTAGAGATTATTATCTTTCCTGGCTTCCCTGCAATACCCCATAATTCGAATTCCTTTCCTTCTGAAAAAAATTTCTTGAAAATTTCTTGAAAATTAAAAACTATCGTCCCCAAAAATTGTAACCATTGTACTCCTAGTACAACATCAGCACCTCCCATATGAATGGAACGCGTTGGACTATTCAATACATATTCCCCCATGGTTAGCTTGATAATATGGCATTTTCTAGAGCAATTTATAGTTCCTCCATTTGCAACCATCACTTGACATTTTGGTGTTGGGTATAGGAAACAATTCAATTCCTTGGGTACCTTACAATGAATAAAATTATTGGTGCTACCTGAATCAATCAACACTATTACCTTTTTCTTCTTGATATGTCCTTCTATCTTGAGAGTTTGAGGAGTGGTAATTCCTGCCAATGCATTACATGATATGGTCAGACTCATTTCTTCCTCTTCTAGGGCTGGTTCCTGGTGTATATCCTCTTCTTTTGAAGATTCTTGTTCATTTTCTTCTTCCTCTTCACAATCTATGTAAAATAATTTCTTCTCAACACACTTATGACCTTTAGTGTATTTGCTATCACAACTGTAGAAAAGCACTTTTGCTCCTTTTTCTTCCAATTGTTGTGGTGTCAACCTTGTAGGTTGTGGAAATCTAGGAGTAGCAACACTTCTTTCTTTATAGAAGTGAGTGGTAGGCTTCCTTATCGCCATAATTTTACATTCAATTTTTCTTGCCAACCTGAATGCCTTCTCCAATGAATCATGTTCCAAAACGTGAACTTCATGTTGTATTTTATCCTTTAAAGTACCTATGAAGAGATCAATCATGTGTTCATCTGGAATATCAGTTACCCTTATATTCAATTTTTGGAAGTCATCAATGTGTTCCCCCACTGAACGCTTTTGTTTGAGATTTATCAATTGGCTAAAGAAAGTGTTGTTCTTTGTATCCTCATAATGTGCTATCATTTCCTCCATATAAATTGACCAAGTTATAATTTTTTTACCGGAGCAAAGCCATCGATACCATAAAAATGTATTTTGTTCTAAATGTAAAGTTGCAATGCGTACCTTTTGTGTGTTTTGCAAATTATTGAGATCAAAATATTGCTCCATCTGTAGTATCCATGTTACAGGATACTTTCCATCAAACTTCCTCATATCCATTTTTGGAATATGGTGGTTCTTCCCTCCAACATTAGAGTTTATGAAATCACAATTAACATTTATTTTGTTCCCATCATGAGTTTCCTCTACTATATTTTCACCATTAGGAAACATTTCTTGTATCAACTTTGTCAAACCTTCCATGTCTGCTTTAGATCATTCTTCATGTTTTCCATATTAGCTTCCATGTCATCCATCTTAGATTCCATGCCAACTTTCATGCCATCCATCTTAGCTTCCATGCCATTCTTCAAACCATCTATCTTAGATTCCACACCTTTCTTCAAACCTTCCATCTTAGTTTCCACGCCTTTCTTCAAAACTTCCATGTCATTTCTTGTTGCTCTTTGTGAGAGCGAAATTTGTTGCACTTGCTCTTGTAGTTTTGATATGTCATGTTGCCATTCTTCGTCTTCATGAGTCATAGTAGATCCTTCTAAAGGCTTAATGGGTGCTGAATTATTTTTAGGGGCCATTTGAGAATCCAATACTGATATCTATTCTACAATATTCCCTTGGAATCAATTCAACTTTATTCTTCAAACAAGACTTATGCAATTCGAAAAAAAATACACACCTTTTACTTGCTTTTGAGGAGATCGATATTGAAATTGACTTACCTATATACTTGCAGATCCTCAATATCTGAAATTCGGCCCTGTAGTATTCCTTTGAAGCTTCTTTCAAATTCCATAGGTCTGAATTGATTTGGATTCTTCAAGAAAAAGTTATGTCCAATCTCCCTCAATGACCTAATTATGGACTGGTTAAGTAGAGCGAACTTGTACGACTTGCCACGTGTCACTGTTTGCTCCTTTGGCTCTTAAATTTATAGACAGGAAACTAAATTCTGTGTAATTCTATTCACTTTTTATAGAATTCCAATCCGATGCTCAGAGAGAGAGTTATGAATATTTTCCCACGATCACCTCTTTGAGATGAAATTCAAGAGCCTAAAAAAGACCCTAACTTCCACAGATCATATCTCCAAAAATATTGTGAACCAAGCTCTGAAATTTTGTGAAGATGTTCCTTAGGATTTCTTCTTCACGCTCTAAAAATTTCAGCTTATGAACCTTCGTAGCAAAAAATTTATAGCAAAAATTTCGCGATGAATTTTTTAAGTGAAATTCAGGAGCCTGCAAAAAGCCCTAACTTCCAAAGATCATATCTCCGACAATATTGCGAACCAAGCTCTGAAATTTTTCGAAGATGTTCCTCAAGATTTTAGATTCGCACTCTAAACATTTCAGCTTCTGAATCTTCATAGAAAAAACTTTATAGTGAAAATTCCACGATGACCTGTTTGGAGCAGTGAAACCCTAGAATCCAAAGCTCTAATACCAAATGTTGTGAAACCAGCTCCAAAAATAGAAGAAAAGAGATATCAATGTCTTAGAAATAAGTCACTTCGAGGGGGAAACCTCCAATACATTACATGAATGAAAAATTCTTGGATGATACAAATTACAATACCTCCTTTCTATATATAGGAGTCCATGGGGCCACAATGTAATCCTAGCCGACTTAACAATAATAATTTAAGGGCATAATAATAACAATATGGGGGTTACAGGGGTACAATAATAACAATAAGGGGGTTACACTAACAACAATAAGGGAATATACTATTAATATATGGGCCTAACAAATTGGAGCCGGAAAACTGACAACTCATTACATCCCTTAGGGCTACACGACAATCAGTGGCCAAAGGACCACACCAGGTGACCAAACCTTGAGTTTGGGCACGTCTCACTACCCTAAGCCCAAACCCCATGCATGAAAATTACAAGGCGTGGTTTTATGTCTCCAACCGCATCCACAACACTACCTCCATGTGGTTATAGTCGAACATCTCGATTTTAGAGGGTGCGGTCCTGAGATCTGAGCCAATTTTCAAGGCCAACCTTTAGACCAATGCCCATAACTTCATGTAAATTATTAGAATGATAAATGATAAAATGAAAAATATTTTCATACAAAACTTGAACAATAATTGACCTAAGACATGCCTAGTCCATAACAAGCATTTTGTCAAACACATGGAAAGCATGTAAGTTATAGATCATGAATACATATTTGATCATATTTGTTTGAGATTCATATGAGAATCACCAAGAAGGCTCTATTCCCTCTCCACATAGCTACAACAACACTTATTAGTCCATACATTCATCAACCAATCAAATAACTAAACAATTCATGAAAACAGCCATAGATGGTACACATCATATAACCAACATATAACCAGAAAATAACCAACATAAGAATCATGGAAATTCAGCCATAATATCACCAACATAATCACCACATGTATACATGAATCATAGTAGAATAATATCTCTTATTAATATATGAAAACACGAACCAAGTCAAGGACTTCCATGTACCACTTGACCATAGATCGGGTTGAACTAAATATCTCTTGCAGTCAATCACCCCTACACCATATTCCAAGAATGAGTGTAGGATCGCATGGAATAAACCAAGAAAAAACCAACCAGGGCTTCCATTGGCCAAACTGCCTCAACCCTCAACCATAATGATTCAACCTCTACAGTTGGACATAAAAAAAATCGGACAGATTAGTCTCTACCCAAGTTGCCCAGATCTCTAGGAACTAGTAACTCAACCCACAACCTTCTAGGGCTCTAGAGAAATTTTCAAACAAAGCTTTAGGGACTAGTAACTCAACCCACCAAGGGATCCAGATAATTTTTCCTAACCTAGCCTTGAAGACTAGTAACTCAACCCAAGTTGTTCTAGGGATTCCATAGCATTTTTCCAACCCACGTGCATAAGGAACCTTCACACCAATATGACAAATAACAAGTGTAAAACCCACAACACCATGGCTATCCAAGAAATGGCAAGGCACGACTAAAACTGTTAGCCCCCCTATAAATTTTTGACAAGCAAACAGGGGGCTAAAATGTTTTTGAGTCTTCAAGGAATGCATTTCCTCTAAAAACACATCATCCTTGAAGCCTCCTCATGCCTTTTGCCCTTTGATAAAATCCCCTTTGTTGGTTCCCATTATTAAGCCTCTCTGATTGCAAAAAATTGTGCTCCAAAAGGCCTTTATTTACCCCTTGTATCCCTGCAAAATATCCCTTTTCAACCCTTTTTCCCTTTGTTAAAGTCCCCCTTTTCACCCCAAAATCCCTCCCCTAATCCTTCTAAACTCTCCCAAAAACCCCCTCTAAACCATACACACATCCCTGGTGTGGTTTAATTTCCCCTTTTTTCCCCTATCGTTACCCTTTATTGGCCTAAAATGCACTAAAAAATGGGCCAAATAATCATATTCTTCATGTCTATGGGTTTAGCACCTTTTGGCCAGCCCCCTAACCTTCTCCACCACGTGACCCGGGCGCCGAAACCATGAGCTAGCCCGAAAAATCGCTTAGCACAAATATGTATTAGGCGTGTTTTAAGCCGTCGATCTGTATAGATCAGACGGTCGTTGCGTCCCCATAATGTCCACTGTTCAAACCATTCACTCCTCCGATCGCATCATCCACTGTTCATTTACCCGCAGATCAACAGTCAGCCTTTCACCCGCCCTATGGTCCCCGTGTCGCGTGCTGTTCAAAAACCGGTGGTATCCATCGCACCGCGTTTGGAGGATGGGCGGTATTTTTATTTTCGAAGTGATTCCACTCACCGCCCGACACATGGCTCCGTCACTATTTCAAAACCGCCCCCCCCATCGCGTGTTATCGTTCGGCATTTGACATGGTGCGATATGCATATACACCATCCGATCTACGATCGTCCATCCAACGGTGATCGCTCCACGAAATTGTGTGGGGGATAACCCAAGGTATCCGTACCCCTGGCCCGCCATCTGTCACCCTCCAATGAATTTTCAGCCGTTGATCTCCTCCCGATATCAAATGGTCCAGATTCATTCGCCCTCCGCTGTGTCATCAGCCATCGATCTCCTCCTGAGATCGAACGGCCTAGATTAAATGCATACCCGCCAATTAACCCCGTACTACCACATCATCCATTCCACGTGTTTTTGTTGCTTTTTCATCCATCCCCCTTTATAATTCATTCAAGGGTCACATTTTAATGTTTTATGTTAAAATTTTCTACCTCACCGGCCTCCAGAGCATATCCCGTTGATCCACCGTGTTCTTCCACGAAATCCTCTGCATTCATCATGCCACGTCGCCATTCTTTGCAGTCATCCATGCCACCCTCCCTATGCATGTTTTTCTTAACGTTTTTTCATGTTTTGCAGGGTTACAGGCGGCGAAAAACCGCCATGATTCATATTCATTATTGTGGTACAGTGCATAGAAGAAGCTGAATTTAGAGCCTGATATTACAGGGAAATGTCCAGAAAGGTGTCTGCAACATAAATTTCATCGAAGGACAGAATTCAAGCTCTGCAAAACCTCTCCGGCGCCATTAAAACACAGATTTCGCAGTCAGAGGAAATTGTGAAAGTGGCAAAGAGTATCAGTGGTAAAGTAGAGCGTTTAAGGCCTGTAATTGCAGATTATAAGCCTTAATCCAATTATCCAAAGGCAAGGTACCAGAATCAAAGACCCCGTGGATCGCTCAGAAGGTCCAATGCACAAAAAACCATACTATCAGGGTTTTCATATCAGCAGTATGTTCTTCCATAAAAGGACAAGGTGCCCATACCTTTTGCATTATATACCGTGTCCTAAGGAGATTTTTGAGCCTTGACAACAATCCTATGCTACCAGTGCATTAGATATATAGTATGGTAGACCCTAGCATCATCGTTCTGCATTTTTTTCAGTACACCAGAGACATACCTAGAGTAAATGGAAACCTGACGAAGACCACTCCATCATCCAACGAGTACCAGAGATAAATGCCTAGAATTTAAACTGAATGGAGCCTCGGATCTCCTGCTGCTTCAGATTTTAATGCTGCATTTAAGTTTACATCTACTCATGTTATTCTTTTCTCCTATAATAATCCTGAAGAACGTATTGTAAAAGGTTGTTTTTGGTTGTTGTTGTTGTTAGGTTGTTGCTATTGTAGTTAGAGGGATTCAATTTTGACTGTTAGAACAGTTTTGGGAGAAAGTAGCAGAGTAGTTTGTATTGTAGTAGGCTGGGAGGAGAATTTTGGATTGTATTCAACCATTGAGCTCAGTGTATGTGACTGGTTTTGCATCAATTAATCAAGCACATTTCACAGGATCCTGGTCTATTACTATTGGTTATGTCTTTCTAACACTGTTTATTTAATTTTCATATTGTTTCATTTTCTACTGGCTTGCATCAGAATATTGGCATAGGATTTACCCTTGTTAGGTACCCTATTTTTCTGCTCTCCTTGCCTTTAATGTTTTCTGCTGCTTAGTTTTCCATGTTGGGTTTAAGCTGGAAGATTTGGGAACACTGGGGATTAGAGTTAGCCATGTCCACTAGGATCCTTGTGTGACCAGCTGGCCTTTCTAAGATCTCTTGCTGGTGTCAAAGCATTGAAGGTTCAAAGTCCTTCTCTGATCTACAGACCCTGGCTCTGTTAAACTTATCTCTTTTTTTCCCTTGGAGCATGCTAAAGTTGACTTGGAGTTAAATGACCTCTGGTCCGATCTATAAGCTGCCCCTTTGTCCCTCCTTTGAGAGTTTCCTATGAGTATGTCCAAGCAGGTCTGGAGTTAAATGACCTTTGACCTGATCTATAGACAGAAATTGGGTTTCTTTCCTTCTTTCACTTTCAATCCTTAATGTTCCATCCCATCATCTATCTAAAAAGATCCTTTAATGTAGATGACTTGCCCTCTGAAAGCTTGGGCTAGTTGTTGCAAGTAATTCCCTTTCATGACTCCATAGCCCAATGGATGACACTTTCTTGACCTATCCTCTTTGCTAAAGCATCCCGTTGTTTTGTTCCTTTCCTCCCATTACTTTCTCAGTCTATGATTTCATGACCAACCCAGCAACCAACCAACCAAATCATTTTAAACCCCCTTTGTGCTTCATAACTAGCCTAACATCTTAAAATTTGATCTTCAAAGACATATACCTTTGACATATCATAGAGAGATCCCTCTATGGACCCAGGAGGGCTAGATCCTGAGGTCTCAAAGTGGTTATGACGTTGTCTCATCTTTTGGTCTTGCCAATATGGCCAAAACATGGGAACCCCAACATAATGGCGACTCCACTGGGGAATTGAGTGCATTTCACCTTAAACATTCTTAGGCACTCAAAATACCCAAGATCTCTGGTTAGATTGGCATTCAATTACTGATGGTGGATAGCAGCCTACTCCAAACAGTCAAGTTCATGCACCTGGCGACTCCACACTCCATAACTCCCAAAAGACCAAATGACTCCACTGGTAGAAGACTCTGAACTGGTTGACCAGATACAGTGACCTCTTTCTAATTTACAAACATGCTTCCACGCATACAAATAAGATATGCCCCAATGATTAGGGAGCATATCCCTGGATTCCCACACAAAATGCCTGAAGTGGACTGGTTAGAAAACCTGCCTACCTTTCAGGGTGAAAACGCTGATGACCCCTTGCTACATCTCATCAAGTTTCATATACATGTGTGGAAATTTAAAGTTGAATGGCATGAAGACTGCCTAATGAAAATGTTCATGGCAACATTAGAAGGAAAAGCTAGGGTTTTGTATGAATGGTTAGAACCTCAGAGTTTTTTTTCTTTAAGGGACATGCACCAAGTATTTTACAATAATTATAAAGGAAACTCTCCATCCTTATCATGGGATTGTTGTGATCAATCTCAGAATATCATACAGTACCTGTTAGATGTTGATGAGGATTTGGTTAATATGCATCCTGAAGATCTATTAATATCCATTCAAGAATTTCATATGCATCCTAGCTATCACAAGAACATGGGTGAATCAGCTGAGGAAGAAAATAGTCAAGAGACTATAGACATTCTTCATGATATTCCTGAAAACTCAGATGTTGATTTATCATCCCTTGTAGTTGAGGCTTCAGATGACATTCTGCCTCAAATCCAGTCTTCAAAGGAAACAAAGAGCTGCTGCACTTCTGCACAAAGGAACAGAAGACCATCTTCCCCTTTGACAGAAGAAGAAATAGATCAGATCATCAATGGACAGCCAGCCTTTGAATTTTTTTACAGATCAGAAATTCTTGTCCATTCATCTGATGAGCTTTGTTGTACAGAGTTGGAAAGCTCACATGTAAATCAGAGTGAAGAAAAATCTGTTGATAATCCAGTACGTCTGGTTGGCAGCATTACTTATATTCATGATTTTCCTATTTTTGATCTATCTGATGATGATGTTCTCCAAACAGAAGATGATCTTGTAGGGTCATCATTAGTAGATTTATGGGAGGAAAATCAGTTCCCTTTACTTCCAGAGAGTAATGATCCAATGCAGGCTATTTATGATGCTAATGAAGAAAGCTTTAAGAGTGCAGAAGAGGGTGAAGGATCTCTAGATCTTTGCTTCACTCCATCACAACTCATCAGTAATGGTTTTCACATGATTGGAGGTCAGCAGCCTCCCATCTCAGAAGATGAAGAGGAAAACAAGGAAGAGATCTTTGATCAGTTTGAAAGCAATGAGCCTTCTCTTGAAAAAAAGGAAGCAATGGAACAAACCATTGCTCAAGAATACATTGATCTTTTCACAGAGCTCAGCCCACCAGATCAGAATATATCAGAGCTCCAAGAGGACAGCACTACCATATATGATGAGTCCTCTGGTTTAGAAAGTGAAGAAGATGAGGGAGATTCTCTTTCTCAAGAGATTCTTGTTCTTGATCCAGTGGAAGAAGAAGAAATCCTAGTTGAAGCCTGCCTGCCAGATATTCATAACCAGGTATCATTTCATGATCCTTGTGATCATTTCCTGCACACATCTGAAGAAGGATCAAGGGTCTTTTTGAGCAGCATGTTGCAGACAACAAGAAATTTTTTTGTAGCTGCTGTTGTGGAAAAAAAAGAGTGGGAGCTGCCCTACCTATCCAGCACACTCAAAGAGTTGAGCAAGAAGGACCAGTCATGGGATCACTTCATGGACCAGTTACATTGGAAGAAAATTTTTGTAAGCTAGACTGTGAATATTCTAGTTAGATTAGGGTAGGTAGTAAAAGCTCAAATAAGCTCAGTCTGTGAGCATGTAGTTAGTTGTTTTAATTTCTGCAAATTCCAGCAAGTCAGACAATCTAATCCTGGCTTGATTGTTTTCAATTTCTGTTGTAGAATGTAGAGAATAAATCTGTTGATAGTCTAATCCCAACAGATATTAGATTAGGTAGAGAAACATATGAGACCAACAGTCTAATCTGGTCTCATGGAGCAATAAGGGTATAAATAGAATAGTTTTATTTTCTTGTTCGTAAAAATAAATGATGTAAAGGGTCTGCTAGTCCAAATGCACCCTGGAAGAAAAAATGCTAGGATTGTAGGATGGGTAGGTAGATTGTTTAAAAGATTTTTTGTTGATTTGATGTCTTCACAATCTGTGGTAGCTGATCCAAGAGAAGAAATGGATGGGTCAAGTACCAGGCATCTTGCCTACACCAAAGATTTATCCTTTGAATTCTTGACTCCTTCAAGAAGAAGCCATCCCCGTGTGGAGCCACTGTTAGCCCCCCTATAAATTTTTGACAAGTAAACAGGGGGCTAAAATGTTTTTGAGCCTTCAAGGAATGCATTTCCTCTGAAAAAACATCATCCTTGAAGCCTCCTCATGCCTTTTTCCCTTTGATAAAATCCCCTCTGCTGGTTCCCATTATTAAGCCTCTCTGATTACAAAAAAATGTGCTCCAAAAGGCCTTTATTTACCCCTTGTATCCCTGCAAAATATCCCTTTTCAAACCTTTTTCCCTTTGTTAAAGTCCCCCTTTTCACCCCAAAATCCCTCCCCTAATCCTTCTAAACTTTCCCAAAAACCCGCTCTAAACTATACACACATCCCTGGTGTGGTTTAATTTCCCCTTCTTTCCCCTATCGTTACCCTTTATTGGCTTGAAATGCACTAAAAAATGGGCCAAATAATCATATTCTTCATGTCTATGGGTTTAGCACCTTTCGGCCAGCCCCCTAACCTTCTCCACCACGTGACCCGGGTGCCGAAACCACGCGCTAGCCCGAAAAATCGCTTAGTGAAAATATGTATCGGGCGTGTTTTAAGCCGTCGATCTGTATAGATAGGACGGTCGTCATGTCCCCACAACGTCCACCGTTCAAACCGTTCACTCCTCCGATCGCATCATCCACCGTTCATTTACCCGCAGATCAATGGTCAGCCTTTCACCCACCCTGTGGTCCCCACGTCGCGCGCTGTTCAAAAACCAGTGGTATCCATCGCACCGCGTTTGGAGGATGGGTGGTATTTTTATTTTCGGAGTGATTCCACTCACCGCCCGACACGTGGCTCCATCACTATTTCGAAACCAACCCCCCATTGTGCTTTATCGTTCGGCATTTGACATGGCGCGATATGCATATACACTGTCCGATCTGTGATCGTCCATCCAACGGTGATCACTCCATGAAGTTGCGCGGGGGATAACCCAAGGTGTCCGTACCCCTGGCCCGCCATCCGTCACCCTCCGATGCATTTTCAGCCGTCAATCTCCTCCCGAGATCGGACGGTCCAGATTCATTCGCCCTTCGCCGTGTCCTCAGCCGTCGATCTCCTCCTGAGATCGGGCAGCCTAGATTAAATACATACCCACCAATTAACCCCGTACCACCACGTCATCCATTCCACGTGTGTTCTTCGCTTTTTCGTCCATCCCCCTTTATAATTCATTCAAGGGTCACATTTTAATGTTTTATGTTAAAATTTTCCACCTCGCCGGCCTCCAGAGCATATCTCGCTGATCCACCATGTTCTTCCACGAAATCCTTTGCATTCATCATGCCACGTCACCATTCTTTGCAGTCATCCATGCCACCCTCCCCATGCATGTTTTTCTTAACATTTTTTCATGTTTTGCAGGGTTACAGGCAGCAAAAAACCGCCATGATTCATATTCATTATTGTGGTGCTACAGTGCCTAGAAGAAGCTAAATTTAGAGCCTGATATTACAGGGAAATGTCTAGAAAGGTGTCTGCAACATAAATTTCATCGAAGGACAGAATTCAAGCTCTGCAAAACCTCTCCGGCGCCATTAAAGAACAGATTTCGCAGTCAGAGGAAATCGTGAAAGCGGCAAAGAGTATTAGTGGGAAAGTAGAGCGTTTAAGGCCTGTAATTGCAGATTACAAGACTTAATCCAATTATCCAAAGGCAAGGTACCAGAATCAAAGACCCCGTGGATCGCTCAGAAGGTCCAATGCACAAAAAACCATACTATCAGGGTTTTCATATCAGCAGTACGTTCTTCCATAAAAGGACAAGGTGCCCATACCATCTGCATTCTATACCGTGTCCTAGGGAGATTTTTCAGCCCTGACAACAGTCCTATGCTACCAGTGCATTAGTTATACAGTATGGCAGACCCTAGCATCATCGTTCTGCATTTTTTTCTGTACACCAGAGACATACCTAGAGTAAATGGAAACCTGACGAAGACCACTCCATCATCCAACGAGTACCAGAGATAAATGCCTAGAATTTAAACTGAATGGAGCCTCGACTCTCCTGCTGCTTCAGAGTTTAATGCTGCATTTAAGTTTACATCTACACCCGTTATTCTTTTCTCCTATAATAATCCTGAAGAAAGTATTGTAAAAGGTTGTTTTTGGTTGTTGTTGTTGTTGTAGTTAGAGGGATTCAGTTTTGATTGTTAGAACAGTTTTGGGAGAAAGTAGCAGAGTAGTTTGTATTGTAGTAGGCTGGGAGGAGAATTTTGGATTGTATTCAACCATTGAGCTCAGTGTATGTGACTGGTTTTGCATCAATTAATCAAGCACATTTCACAGGATCCTGGTCTATTAATATTGGTGATGTCTTTCTAACACTGTTTATTTCATTTTCATACTGTTTCATTTTCTGCTGGCTTGCATCAGAATATTGGCATAGGATTTACCCTTGTTAGGTACCCTATGTTTCTGCTCTCGTTGCCTTTAATGTTTTCTGCTGCTTAGTTGTTCTTGTTGGGTTTAAGCTGGAAGATTTGGGAACACTAGGGATTAGAGTTAGCCCTGTCCACTAGGATCCTTGTGCGACCAACTGGCCTTTCTAAGATCTCTTGTTGGTGTCAAAGCATTGAAGGTTCAAAGTCATTCTCTGATCTACAAACCCTGGCTCTGTTAAACTTATCTCTATTTTTCCCTTGGAGCATGCTAAAGATGACCTGGAGTTAAATGACCTATGGTCCGATCTATAAGCTGCCCCTTTGTCCCTCCTTTGAGAGTTGCCTATGAGTATGTCCAAGCAGGTCTGGAGTTAAATGACCTCTGACCTGATCTATAGACAGAAATTGGGTTGCTTTCCTTCTTTCACTTTCAATCCTTAATGTTCCATCCCATCATCTATCTAAAAAGATCCTTTAGTGTCGATGACTTTCCCTCTGAAAGCTTGGGCTAGTTGTTGCAAGTAATTCCCTTTCATGACTCCATAGTCCAATGGATGGCACTTTCTTGAACTATACTCTTTGCTGAAGCATCCTGCTGTTTTGTTCCATTCCTCCCATTACTTTCTCAGTCTATGATCTCATGACCAACCAACCAACCAACCAACCAAATCATTTTAAACCCCCTTTGTGTTTCATAACTAGCCTAAAATCTTAAACTTTAAGCTTAAAAGACATATGCCTTTGACATATCATAGAGAGATCCCTCTCTGGACCAAGGAGGGCTAGAACCTGAGGTCTCAAAGTGGTTATGATGTTGTATCATCTTTTGGTCTTGCCAATCTGGCCAAAACATGGGAACCCCAACAAAAACCACTTTCAATACAGGAAAATTTCTATGGAAATGACAATGTGTAGCCATA
The DNA here is from genome assembly GCA_034641835.2 of Pinus albicaulis. NCBI lineage: Eukaryota > Viridiplantae > Streptophyta > Pinopsida > Pinales > Pinaceae > Pinus > Pinus albicaulis. The sequence goes on along the minus strand of CM076576.1, from coordinate 541,784,317 downwards.
AAATAACATGCATATATAATGCATGTGGAAATCAACAAGGAAATCACACATACAACATGTTACTTGAAAATAAATCCAATTGTAGTAGTTGATCCAAATGTTCCCTTGCGCTTTCTTGCTTTCGTTTTCCTTATTTCTCCAAATCCAATGTGTGCAAGAGTTCTCCAAGAATGTTCCAAGAGTACTCTAAGTGTGCAAGAGTATGAGAGAATGAAATGAGAGCTCCAAAACTAAATTGACAAAAGGTTGTGAACTAATCCTTATAATCCTTTTTATGATTGAGGCCTCTATTTACTTTATTTTCCTTCATTTTCATTCAATTTCCCTCTCATGCAAATATGTGTCTCTTCACCTTCCTTTTCTCCTAGTTTCCCTTATTTCATAAATAAAATTCCAATTGTTGCCACTTTTCCTTTTCCAATGCCTTTTCCTATTTCCATAGCCATTAATTAATCACCAGTGATACCCATCATTATTTTTTTCCCATTATTCAGTTTGGAATACTTGTCCCATGACCTTGGTCTTATTTTATTTACATAGAAAATCAACCGAGGGTTGTTACACTGAGCCTCATAATTCACTATCTTTACTTCTTGCAAATTGTATAACCTTGGACCATTATGTTGTTGTTGAGGGAAATCCCTCTATAAGTAGTTTTCTCCACATGTCCAACATTGTATGGTTTTGCCTCTAAACCCCTCAACTTACTCTCTTGTAGGATTGGAGAACCAATCTCTACTAATAGTATTATATTTCTATTGAAGCTCGCCTTTGATAGGAGTGGTAAAATTCACATTAATTCCTCGTGGCTGATGTCCTACTCTCTTTCTCTAAAGTCGGGCTTACTTTTTTCTTTCCAATTAGTTCAAAACTTAGTATTATGTTTGGATTGTTCATAGTAATATTTTTTCTTTCGGATGATGTCCTCTAAGGTTTTTGGCTCATCAAAATTTATTATGTCCCTACATGCCTATGGAAATCCACTAAGATACCTCTGGATATTTACCTTTTCATCCTTGATGTAAGGAGAATACCTTAACAACTCTAAGAATATGTTTGTGTATTCATCAGTTGTAAGTTGCCCTAATTTGTGCTCATGAAACTCCTTAAAATATTTTCATAGTACCTTTCATATAAGTACTTCTCCCATAAATATCTTTCAAATATCCTCCAGGACAATGCCTTTTCTCTAATTTCTTTGACATTCCTCAAGTCTTCCCACCAGATATCAACTTTTCCTTTTAAGTTGAAAATGGCTACTCTCGCCTTCATATTCTTAAAGTAATCAAGTACTTTGAAGTACTTTTTCATTCCAAGTAACCATGCTTCTAAATCTTTGGCCTTCTTAACTTCTCCATCAAACTTAGGAGATTTTTCCTTATAAAATTCTTCTGGAATAAAACATTTTTATTTCCTTTTATGTTGGTAATGTCTCTTAGTTGCAACACAAGACAATTGTTCATGACTGTTTGTTCCTCTATATGGTTCCTCATCTCAATGTATCTTAACTTTCATGCGGATGAATTTTATTAGTTTTTTTTTCCTTTTTCTCCATCAGTCCTCAATCCATGCTTCCAAAGTCCTAATGGACTATGCCTGAACTTATACTTTCTTATGTAACTAGCACCTAGCTCATGCTTCTTTTGTCTTTGAAAATTTGATAGGCTCTATAATATAACTACATTTACTTATACCTACTTCTCTTGAGTTGTAACAATATTCTCATTTTCAGCCTTACAACTTCTCAATTCAACTCTTAGACTTCTGAGAGTGTCCATCTAGTCAGGGGATTCTTCCTCTCTCCTTTTTCCAACTGACTCTTCTTCCTAACAATGTTGGGATCTATTAGTGTTGGACTGCACCATTATGTTTCTCATCCTTTTACTCTATTTTAGTTCCTTGATCTCTTCTTATGTTTTTTTACACATATAACTCTTAGCCAACCAAAGATACAAATAAAAATATTTATCCATCACACTAGAATTTTTGCATTAATCATGTTGATGTGAGGTTATCTAAAACATCAAATCCCAAGTTAGTATGCTAGTTATAAATCAAAATAACATATAAAAATATTTCATTATTGTAATTCCTATCATTTCACAATTATAACACGCATACACACACACACACAACAGAACCATTAGTCAAAATTATACAATCAAAAAACATTTTCACACAACAATGAAATCATCTTTTAAACACCACACTCTGTTATTTATACCACATTGTAATAGAAACCAAATTTTATTTTTCCAATGGTCCAGTATTAAACTCTTTCTCTAATGTCACACCTTATAACTTATCCTCCTATGCCCATTCATTCCAAGTGTTGAACCTAGGCATTATGATACAAAATTGTATTACACTTCCAAATATTACCTTCAAAGGTCTAATGTATAACCTTCACTCTGATACCACATTGTAATGCTCCCTACCACCCCCAAAACTACCTCAACTATGGCAGGTGTTAATTTTAACTAACAAGACGTCCATGGTATCACTATGAAGATGGGGTTCCAATTTTTTTTCTTCTCAAAAACTTGTAGAATTAATTTTGGACAACACCATCACATTCAACTTATTGAGAGTTTCCTGGTGATATAAGTTTTATCTCAACCTAACTCCCAAATTGAGAGTTATGCTCAATTAAATATTGGCCAATCACATGGTGCTATATCAACATTGCACTTCCACATAACATCCACATGGAATCAAAGTCGTCAGCCCCACTTGACTTGACACTACAGTGATTTTATATTGCTTTCATTTATATCCACCCTTGAAAGAAAATTTGAGGAACACAATATTTATTATGGTGCCATAATTCCCCACTCCCTTGAATCATTCAGATCCCAGATCTACTCCCATGTAACTCATATTGTGGAGTCACAAGCATCTATGTGGTTACTTTTTCCATTGTTGTATCTATTCCATGTTAGCATAAAATCAACATGAGGCATCCATGTCACACTGCCACATCAGTATTATACAACTCCCCATCATCACGATGTTTCCACGTGGCAACCACATGGATTTTCCACATCACCCTTAATAGTGCCACATCACCTAAAACATATGTGTGGCATCCATGTGGCCAGAACCATGCTTTCGTGGTGATTTCCACCTCATCCTAATTCATGGATCTCACTAGGTCTAACCCCTCCATGCAAATAATCAATTTCCCATTATATCTGGTTATCGAGGATATTTGTGTGCAACTAGATTTTCACCATTGGCATCCTTCTTGGACCCAAAAATCCCTCTTGGTATTCAAAGGTATCTAGCTATGGCCCACACCTGAGGTTTCACAAACTTGTACCATTCCCTTACCCCTGAATATCTTGGATCCCAGATACATCCTCCATTTAAGTCAATCTGGCCTTGAGCTGATAAACCCTCCTCTGGAGCCAATTCATATTTTCCACAAAAATATGGGACCTTTGAAATAATGTACAATTTTTGGCCAGACCTTTAAGTATACATCCATTTTGTATATCCAAATACACCTTATAAGTGTAGAAACCAAAAAAATTAGTTGGCCCTAGATATGAAATCTAACCTTTACAACATTTAAGATTATAAAATCCGAGGCTTCAAAGAACTCTTCCAAGGTTCTCCTTGAAGTAGGTAATTTCTCAAAATGTTGAATGACAAATATAAAACCCTCATTCAAACACTGAACATACCAAATATTATGCATATCCATTATACAATCAATGGACTTGTCAGCATGCCCACTATCAAGCACTAAAAAAAGCTAATCCATAGCCAAAACTACTCTATAAATTCAAATATAGCAACATCGTATTAAACCACAACATGGATTCCAAACAACACTATCAGGTACACTAGTATATCATACATTGCACCAAACATAGAACTTTCTCAGGGAAGACAATTGCAATCTTAAATAGTTAGAGATCCATTATATCCATAGGACACTAGGCATTAGAATTCACACAATGTAATAATTTGACAAAGTGCATTAAGCAAGCAGACAAGACTCACAATTTTCCTCTACAACTCCCGTGAACATTAGCAACATAGGGATCTCCAAGTCCCTCATAATCACAAGAGAATACATATAAACATCTCTTCATATACAAATAGGAATAACACATTCCTCCATTAACAATGTTGATACATACATTTTCATAACACATAAAAATCATCATTCATAGTGTGACTTGTATATATAGAAGTAAATACACTTATATGTATAACTCGAATCTAGCAATTGAGGGAGGGACTTCAACTCTCCACCTAACTACATGCTAGATACACTACAATCTTTCTTGTAGCTGACCACTCCCCAGTCAGATACAAAGTCTAAGGAGTTAATTTCTCAAGGGTATTCACACCAATAATCAGTCCAACATACAATCAAGAAGAGGATTCCACTATCCAAGTGATTTTTCAACTGTCTACAGCAGTAAGTGTTGAAAAATTCAACAAGAAAGTCTTAATTTTACTTTGCCTTGGTCAAATTGAGAAAATTCATATTTCCACATTAGCAGACAACTTGGATGCAGTTAAATAGTGTGGCATGGTTCTTGTCACTTAGTTAGCTCAGTAAATTTTAGTTAGAGGTGTTGGAGTTCAGTTAATCATGTGTGATTTCTAAATTTTAGTAATCTAGTTTAGTTATATCCTGTTGAGTCCAGTAAAACTAGTTCTAGTTGTTGGAGGAAATAGTGTAAGGTCAGTTGTGCAGTGGGACAACAACCTAACTCAGTGATCATCCAGTTAACTAATAAATTAGCTCAAAATAGCTAGTGCATGCATGGAATTCGAGTTTTCTAGCTGTGGTAGAGATTCCAAGGTAGTGTAACATCAATTGTAGACTAGTCTTGAGTGTACAGGTGTTACATGTAGTCAGATGATCAATCGTGGGAATTGTGCAAGAATTTTAGAGGAATGTCATAAATAATAGGGGCCTAATTTATTAGGAATTTCACAAGTAAATATGGGCTCAATTAGAGGTATAAATTGACTGAGTTTGGGTTACATTTTCTCAGTGAGCAGAGAGATAGACTATTCACTTGCAGGTTGAGATCAAATTGAGATAGAAATTGTAATACATCTCTATTCATCATATTATTGCAAGCAGGCAAAAGGGGTTTTAAGTAGTTGCTTTCCCATGGGAAAATACTATGTGTGTGTGTGTGTTATTTCTTACTGCATGTTTCTTATTATTGTTCTAAATTATGAATTCAATTCCACAGAGCATTAGAGTAGGATTGTGTCTTCTGGTTTAGATTTAAATTTCATGAGCAATTACAATTCCACACCATAATTTCTATAACATACCTAGTGAAAATTCCATGTAATAAAAGTTAAAAACAATAACCATAGTTGATGGGACACTTATTCCAATATGAATGGTGGGAAAAACATCCTAGTGGGTGTTCATTCAGTTTATTATGGCTAAAAGAAATTGGAAAAGGAAATGGCTAAGGCTTTAAAGAGGAAAAAAGTATTTTTGGAACATTTATTTATGAAAATAATGGAAATTAGGAGAAAAGGGAGGTGAAAGGTCACAGGTTGCATGTGAGGAGGAAAATGAATAAAATAGAGGCCTCATTAATAAAAATTCTTATGATGATCAGTTGGTAAGCTTTTGGCTCAATCTTTTGTTCAAGATTTTGTCAGTGCATTTTTGGAGCTCTCTCATTACTCTCTCTCTCTCTCTGACTCTCTTTCACACACATACACACACACACACACACTATTGGAAACTTAGTGTTTCTTGTAGCACTTTAGCATTTGAGCAAGAAAGGCCAAGAAAGAAAGAAGAAGGAAGGAGCAGGCAAGGAAGAGTAGGATCAAGCAGCTATAACTGGATTTTTTACAGGTATTGATTTTCATGTGTGAGTTCCTTGCTAGATATTAAATGCATGGTATTGCATGTGGTTCTTTTCTGTCTTGGCATGGGTTTTTTCTAGGCGTGACAATTTTTTCAGCCTAGCCTTGCCATTTTTGGATAGCCTTGATGATATGGGTTCTCATACTTCGATTGAGCTAGATTGCAGATTGGATTCGAAGTTGAGTGAGGTGGTTCTCTGAATTGATATAACACATGGCCTAGTAACCCCTAAACCAAACTATGGGTTGTGGTAAATTTGTATAGTGTGTTGCCTCGATGGACCTAGGAATCCTCAACTTGTGAATGGCGAGATATACGGTAAAACCTAGAGGTGGTTTTCCTTGGTTTACGGAAGAGTGATCCGGGATGGATTGCGATAAATCCTGAGAGGTGGGTGCTCTCCGTTTATTCCTAGTATTCCCAGGATGGGATGTACGTTAAAGCCTAGATAGCATGTCTCATTTTAGGGCCTATTAATCCCTAATTCAAACTGTGGATTGTGATAAATCCATAGATACTAGGAGAAAGGAAAATTCCTCACGGTGTAGGTGAAGAAATTAGGTAGAATTCATGATTTTTGGTTCTTTTTGGTTGGTTATGATTCCCACATTCATCCTTGGAATATGGCACAGGGGTGATTGGTTGAAGAGAGATTTGGCTCAGCCAATCTATGGTTGAGTGGAATGTGGAAGTCTCGTCTCCGATTGGTTTTAATATCCATAAATGAGAACCTCATTCCTTTGGTATTTGATGTATAAATGTACTGGTTATTATGTGCAATTTATTGTTGTTGTATGCACTGTATTTTTGTTGTTATTATGTGATGCAGGAGCATCAAGCTTAATTTTCATTATTCATTTGTGTGATTTAGGGGGTGAGGTTTTTTAATTATTTTATAAATTATTTTGCTCATTTTTAATAAATTGAGAGAATGATATGAATGTAATATTTATTGTAAATATTATCTTAAATTAATTTAAGATATGAGTGGAGTGAGTTAGGTAGATAATTTATGGATTAAGAATTCCTTAAACGGGACTTAGTTGAGTCCAAAAAAAGGATAAATCTAATTTAGATTTTAGTTGAGATTTGTGTGGAGAAAATTATGGATCAGAATAAATTAATTATTATATATAAATATGAGGAGTGTATGAGGATGGAAGACATTGAGGAATACAGAGCGAGAGAGAGAGATGGTTTGAGAGCTTTTGTAAAAGGGGCCGAGAGCCGAGAGGCCATCCATTGTAATATTCGGCCAAGGAATTTCTTGTGTTATTATATATCAGTATTTTTTGTTTGTATGGCTCTCTCTTCTTTATGTACATTTTAAGTTGAATCAAATGTAGTTTTAATGAAGAGTTTTCTTAAGTATTTTGATGAAGAAGGAAGCACATACACTATTATATGCTAGGGTCTATTTTATAGCAGAATCCTGGCATCATTTGCTATCAGAGCCAGATGCAAGAGAGGTTTTGCTTGGTTGTGACTTTTATGTGTCATGTTAAGCATTAAATCTGAGTAATATAAAAATCCATCGCATGGGATTGTGGATGCATGATGCAACTGAGTGTTAAAACTGAGTCGATGGTCGTGGTGTAGCATAAGTCTCCAAAGTTGAGACTGTGTAAATGTTTATTGTGACTGTCAAATGAATTTATTTGTGCATCACTTTATGGAGATCCACATCGAGAAGATATGGCAAGTTTGAGAGGTATTAGCAATCATTGGGAATTTTTAGTGCTCATCAATCCTCCATTAGAGAAAATATCACAAATAGATGGGTAGTTCATCTTCAAAATCGAGGTAGCGAAAGTTGGCGGATTTGCACAGTTCTGGGCCTCTGAGTGGAAGCTTGATTGGCTCATAAATTGTTAATTGTGTAGCCTTCATGCATTGCATAAGAATTATATTAACAACATCCATGCAAGGATAGTCGCAACACCTTGCAGCAGTGGAGTGCGGCAACGATTACAAGCATAGTCGAAGGTTGAAAGATCGCGGACTTGTATTGACACAGTCACGGCGAAATTGTGAAGTGCAGCTAGCATAGTCTGCAAGCTGCATTTTGGGTATGCATCTTTAAATTATTGGAGACTGTCGTGACATAATCAAAGGTCGAAGATGGAGAATTTTTGTGTCGTAGCCTCGATGGAATGGTGAAGGGTGACTTGCAGATGCGATTGAATGTGCAGTTTAAAGTTTTGTGGAGTCTGCGTAGATATTAACATAAGACCATGGGAGCAAGACAGTCTACATAGTAGCAGATGGTACATACGACGAGGTGGCATACACAGACTCTACTTCTCTATGGTCCGTGGCATATGGTAGCAGCGTTCATATGATATCACAGGCCCTGTGGTATGACGTAAGTGGGTACAGTTTAAAAACCCGTGGAGGATGTGTAAGACACTAAACATAGACCCGTGGAGTCGTGATAATAAGCAGTATGCATTGTGTTCCAATATGAATACAACCAGTTTGACATCGTATTAATTGGAGGCATTGAATGAAGAAGAAATCCGTGAATCGATTGGATAGCGGATAGAAAAGTGAAGCAGTTTTGGATTTCTATGAATGGAGAGTTTCGGTGGCGAATGTTGCTTTGCAAGTAGCAATATATCCATGTTGTATTTCTGGGCATTGTCCATATATCCCCGGTTCGAGTCCCTAGAGATCTAGACTAGTGGATTCAGTTTTTGAAAAACCTCATGAGTTTCCACAGGGCTACTCGGAATTCAGAGCGAGGATTTGGGTCAAGAATAGAACCCAGAAGCGGAAATTTTTTTTTTTCTATAGCTGTTATTAAACCAAGCTGAAAGGAGGTATTATTGTTTGGAGCAGATATGGGAAGAAAGCGATCAAGTTTGAAGAGAGGAATCGAACACGCGACCGGGTGGTAGATAGATATATTAAAAAGGAGAAGGTTGTACCTGGAATACAGACCGTAACACAGAGGAAAGACATTCATAAGTTGAATGGTAATTGTGTTAACGAATGAGTGAAGCCGTGGAAGCGTGAGGGAAAACATTTCTTAGGAATAATAGCAATAGAAAAAAGCCTTGAGAACAACCTTGTAGAACTGAGATGGTGTTTGAATATTGCGTAGTGGTTGTGAAATATTCACTAGTGATGATCCACCATTGGAGAATGCATGCAACTGATGCTTTACAGGAAATTGAGACAGTGTCTTCAGATTGAATTTTTCACTACCACTATGATTGTGTGATTTGGCTTCCGGAAAATTGTTGCTTTTCTAGAGTGAATTCAAATTGTATGTCAAATTATGTATGAGAAAATTTCATCTGGGAACTCTTTGTAGTGAGAAGGGCAGTGCTACTGCAAGAGACAGGAATATGAGAGGGAGGGGTTGGATCATTTCAACCACAAGAAGATTCAAGGTAAGTGCTCATTGAATGAATCAATATTCATTGAGTAAAGGTATTTTAAAATTCAGATGATTACATTTCCTTACATACTCGAGAAGTTGATATTTTGTAAATATTATGAAAGAGTAAAATTTTTGCAAATGTGAAGGTATAAATGAATGGAAAATGAATGGAAAAGGACAATGCACTATCCTAGGTGATATAAAGAGAAGCATGCATTTTTATATGAGAGGGTTTACTATGCATAGTGTGGATTCTTCGCAGTTTTGGCTAAGTCATTTTGGACCAAAGCTTGTAGTTGGAATGGGAGAATTCTTTTGATTTGTGTTTAAGGTTGAAAACACAATTTCTTGATGTTGTAGAATCTTTGTTTTACCATCATGTGGCGGCATCTAAGGAGGTGTTAGTCAGGATGGGCACAATGTACGAGTTGTACATTATTCATCAAATAGGTTGAAATATGAATAGCTGTTATTTGTACACAAGTGAAGAGATGTGAATTGATGTACAATTTATAATGTGCAGTTGTATGGTGCATGGAAGTACAGGAAAATTGTTTGCGTTAAGATGATGAGAAAGTTGAATGAAGGGCATGCGAATGTTCACAGTGACAAAGACGACATAGAAGAGTGGAATCCAGAGAGTTGAAATTGCAAAGAGAAGGTTTATTAATAACCTTAATGGGAGCATAAGGTATGATAATTCATAAAGGTATTTTTGAATGGTTGAGAATGGAATGGTTTATTTATTTCACCATAAAATAAATCTTGGAAAACATGGATTGCATTTCTATTAAATACTTCAGTATCATGGGAAACTGATGATCTTTCATAACAATGAGTATGAGAGAGAGTGAAGATTTTACATCATAAAATGTATTAAGGGTGTATGTTCGTTGGAAGACTGTATAACTTGAATTAAGTCAAAATATCCACTATTGTAAAATTATTGAGTCAAGATTTGAAGTAAAACAAATGTTAGGGTCAAATGAAAATTTGGATAGCTTGAGTTAAGATTGAGTTATTATATAAGAGGGTGTTTTTTTCATCCAAGATGAAGAGTTGATGTAAATTCTGAAGTCAAAGAGTCGTAAACCAAAGTCAAAGGCTTGAATGTAATTGGGTGCATGATCGGCAGAGCCAGACACCCAAAGAGTTGGTTACTATAACACAAGCATTACTAAAGTGTTGTTTTGCAGCAAAGAGAAGCAAGAGAATTGCCTGGAAATGATTCCAAGATAGAGAACCGCAAGAGGTCAAGCGCAGGAAGAAAGCTTGCATTGTTGAATGGAAAGTAGGGAGGCTTGCTGAAAAGGGGATTCGAATGAAATCCACAAGTGAACAGATGAAGGAGGAGAAGATGATTGTTGATAATCATTTCAGAAGATCATATGAAGGCCACAGCAGAAGGAAGAAGAAGGAAAATTCCAAGATAAATGGCATATGTGAACAGTTGACTGATGAATATTATGAGCGGGAGAAATTTGAGATAAAAAAATTTCTTGAGTTATTGATGGAAATGTTACAGAGAAGTAAAGAAGACCATAGATATGGATGGAGTATGAAAAAGAAAGTCAAATGGCATATATCGCAAGTGAAGTGGGAGCATAGAGTGAATGCTCAATTGAAGGAAGAGTTACTCAGTTTAAATGAGTATATAAAGGAAGGTTTGATATGTAAGCCAGAATATGGTCCATTTCTTTCTGAAAGTAATGATGTGACAGAAGAAAAATCTACAGAGGAATTGAATCAAATGAAGGATTCAGAGCAACAAGGAGATATGATGACTAAAGCATCAAGTGGGACCAAAAGGTCTTATGTTTTTAAAACTAATGATTTGTGTGTGATTGCAGGTACATCACAGGATGTTGAACAAACTTTGAAGTTTGTTAAGGAGAAGAAGTTGAATCTGAAATCTGTTCAGAGTGATGCTGAGATAGCAATATCTCATAAACAAAAGAAGACAGAGGGGTCTCATGGGAATAAACAACAGAGTATTGAAGCAGAGGAAGAAGGGCCAACTAATGATTGGTCAATAGAAAGTGAAGGTATGGAAAGTTGTGTAAAGTTTCCAAGTTCTACCCCACTTGAGATTGTTGAGTTATATAGAAAGTTAGATCTTCAAAGAAGAGAGTTGGAAAAGCAAAGGATCTATACTCAGGGTGAGTTGCTGAAAGAGAAAGACAAAGAAATTGTCCTGAATAGTAAGCAGGATACAGAGGATAAGAATGTAGGAATGATTCAGCAAATCAAAGAAGTTGATTATTGTGAACCAGAACAGGGAGACATTCTTGAAACAGATGATATGGAGGAGAGATTAGCTGATAGTCTCATAGAGAATTTAAATCAGCATACTGATGTGCTGATGGAAGAGGAAATTTCAGAGCAGCATACTGAAATGTTGCCAGAGGAGAAAGATGCACTAAGGCCTTATGTTTGTTATTTTAATAATTTTTTTGTGAATACATGTTTTATTGCAGATGCTAGAGAAAATTTGACACAAGTGAATAGTCAAGTAAAAGAAAAGGAAGAAATTTCTGTGGAAATATGTAATCCATGGAACCAAGAGATTAGATTGCTGGAACCTATGCTGAAGAATCAAGATTCAAGGCATGAAGAGGAATCTAAATTTCAATATTGGGAAATGAAGAATGTGAAGGTGCAAGACAATAGTAAGGGCGACATTAAGTATAAAATTTCAGCAATCAAGAGGTGAAAGTAAACAACAGACAAAAGATCTATTGGATAGAGAAATTGAACTGATAAGGAGGATAATGATGAAAGTATTCCATAAGAAGACAATAGCAGTAAAACAAATAAGAAGCAACAAGAGTAATACAACAGAAGACTATGGAAGCATAGCCAGTGGGGCAATGCAACATAAAGTGTAGAGACTTGGATAAAAACAACAAACAAAAGCAGCAACAAATGGAAAATTGTAGAAAAATGTATGGGATCCAGGAAGAAAAAGATCTGAAACACATGATAAAGAGATCATGATTATTTTCAACCTTGGGAGTCTGATGCAGGAGCATCAAACTTAATTTTCATTATTCATTTTTTTGATTTAGGGGGTGAGGTTTTTTAATTATTTTATAAATTATTTTTCTCATTTTTAATAAATTGAGAGAAAAATATGAATGTAATATTTATTGTAAATATTCTCCTAAATTAATTTAGGATATGACTGGAGCGATTTAGGTAGATAATTTAAGGATTAGGAATTCCTTAAACGGGACTTAGTTGAGTCCAAAAAAAGGATAAATCTGTAATGTTCCCAAATTCTAGCATCCAACTAAAAGGAACATTATAGTTTGCATATTTTCATTTTATTGAATAAAATGGGTAAGGAGACACCTTAACCCCCTTAGATGGATAAATAACACTCCTTATGTGAAAGGAGAGTGAATATGCAGCTGAATTAAGCACCTAAGGGTGTGAATATGATCGGGATCACATTGATTTAGTCCTCTTTGACTTAGTCAACAGCACTATCCAAGAGGAGTGATCTCCATGACAAGGCAGCACAGTTTTAGAGGAGGTCCCACTTGCATGAGCTAGGTGGAAAGTGTGGATGGGACCCATGGTGAGAGGAGTTCATTTGCTTTATATGGAGGAGATGGAAGCCTATTTTCAGGATGCTTTCGGTTTATCATTTTCATATGGTCTGCTTAGACTTACATACCCGGGGCTGTTTAGCAGGGTTGCAGTGTTCTTGAGCACAAGGGTGTTCCTGATTGGGAATCCCTACCTCATCCTCAAGGAAGGAGAGGGTTTTTGAGCTCCATTTCCTCATTCTATCATTTGGCCAAGCTTCCTCCTTTAGCTACAATGTTTTCCTGTTGGGTAGAAAACATTGTGTTGTTGGGTGTAGCAATAGAGGAACTCATAGAGTCATTATTTGGCTTGTTCTTCAGCGGAGAGCTTGTCTATTCATTGGAGGAGCAGCAGAGTAGACTCCCGGGCAGCATTTCAGATCTTTGGCTCCAGGCCATCCATTCACCATCTTTCACATCGCAGTCTAGGGCTAGAACTGCATTATTTTTATACAAGCAATGTTGGGAGAGTTGATTAAAATCATCAGGAGGATTGTTCTTGAGTAGAGGGATCAACCTTCTACTAAGGAGCACCATTGGAGGAGGGAAATCCATATTTCAGATCTTCCATAGCCTCATCATAGGTATTTAACATTGCAGGGACTAATTAACCCTTGTAGTTAATTGTCACATTGTATTTTATCTGGCATTTCTAGTAATCCCTCCTGGATTGGCTAGAAATCTTGTATTGGAGCCCATCTTTACATTCTTTGGAATTTATTTATATCCTTCAACCTCATTACCAGTTTTTATGTATTCAGTAGCTGCTACTCTCATAGGGACTGTGCAGTCACTGCTCTCTGGCATTTTGTGCAGTTGCAGCATCTCATGTATTTCATAGTTTGATCATTGGAGATTGGTTCCAATAGCTTGAGTGCCTTGTCCCTCATGATTTTCTTGTGTATTATTGCTGAGATAATAATATAATGTTCCCTGCATCACATTCCCACTTATGGTATATCCAGAATTGCAGAATTTTATGGTTGTGTTCATATATTGCTGCAGGCTCTCTCTTTTGAGCATTTTCGGAGACACCTAGGTATGGCAGATCTGTTTAACCCACCTGGAGTGATTTCTTTGGGCTCAAATGCAGGAAATATAGTGTATGATGTGTTAAAAAAGGGATTCAAGTCCCTGTTCACCTTATTTTTTCATTTTCTTCCTTTTACAGCGTCCCTTTGGACCATATTGTAGAAATTCCTGAGAAAGGGATATTACAGTGGTATCGGAGCATCAATCTTGGCTCAGCCTGTGCATCCAAGATAATATGCCATTAAAAGGATAATCTCATCACATAGAAGAGGATTTGTACAAATGAAACAAGAAAAGAGGAATGATGGAAGAAGATATCTCCTTGCTTCTTTCCCAAACTATGGAAGCCATCATAGAAGATCTCAAGGAGATAGAAAGGGAGAATTACAGAGATTTTATGAAAGGGTTTGTGAATGAGGAAAGCCCTAATTATGACCACATTGGGTGTGATAATTCAGCCACACATTTAGATCCACAGCGCAGTACATTGGCCCCATCTACTGCAGGGATAATGGAGGAAGATGAATCACCAAGAAAGGAGACCTTGAGTGATTTTCTTTGGGAATATGAATCTCAATCATGGAGATTCGAAGTGCACTTGGACTTGCAATGGTTTTGTAGACTCAAGGGAGAAAGATATAGCAACCCTAAAGGGAGAAAGAGAGATATATTCTTTCTATCTAATTTCGATGGATCAGCAAGGTGCAAAGCCGCAGCTTGGGTGGAGGAGCTAGATGCATATTTCCAACTACACCAGGTTGCAGCCGAGGAGGCCATTACTATAGCAGCGTTGCATCTCAAAGGTATGGCCCATGAATGGTGGTTTAAAATTTTTGTTTCATGTTATCATGCAAACATAAAAACCTATGATGAATTCACTAAGACATTGGTGAAGAGATTTGATAAGGACCAATGTGAATCATCATGTGTAAAATTTGATAGATCAAACACCTTTCATGAGTTAGAGGAAAACATGAAACAAACTCCACTCTATACTTCTAGAGGGGAAGAAAACTGGTATGATGACTTGCTAGAGGCAAGACCCCCAATGTATGAAGGGCACTCTTCCATTTGTGATGGTATGAAGATCCTTCTTTCAAAAGAAGACCAAAATCCTAGGTCTCTCATTGAAGAGGAGGCATACTCACATGTTGGTGAAGAGAATGTGCATAGAAGAATCCACAGTGCTATATCACTGGAAGGATATCCATCACCACATGTAGATGAGAGGGGAGCCATTACTTCCATTAGAGGAGTCCTTATTTCTATACAAGGGATTCCAAGAGATACCACACGTGGAGACCTAGTTACAAATCCTGAGTAGCATATAGTAGCATTGGAGGATTGTGAGATGGATGGAGAAGAAGAGGTGAAGGATCGACATTCGGAGGGAATGAGCATTCACCCTCATATTTTGAGGAGAGTTTCTACACATAGGAGAGGGACTACACTGCGTAGTGGAGAGAGGGACCATCAACTCCTCTCATTTATACAATCCATTTCCTATCCAGATGTCTCACTACAGGGAGGCATCCCACCTGGGAGGCCACCAAATCCGGCACTGATGAGAGGCATCTTGTTTTGGGATTCACCACTCTTTGATTCCAGGGAGTTGAATGTGATGGAGGATGACTTTGGCATGGGGGTTGTTAAAGTAGCAGGCATCAGTAGGAGGAGAGAACCACATTACATATTACCAGCGTTGTCTTTGAGGAGGATAGATCCAAATTGGAGGTCTCAACTCTTAGTAGAGTACTCCAAGGATCTAGATGCATGCATGATTCTTGATGACCTAGGAAGAGATGATAGATATACAGTTGAGGATGTGGTCATCTATTCATATGGCATAATATTCTTGACCAAAGCTTCTGAGCTCAAGAAGAAGCTGCTACATGCAGCACATGAAGGCTTTATAGCTGATGCATATTTTGATTTTCTAGAGGAGTTCACTTGGGAGGGAATTTAGCATGAAATATGTCAGTATATGGATATATGCAAAGACCAGATGATTCTAGAGAGGTTGGCACAGCCATTCCCCTACTCATTGAGGGTGAGGGAGAGCATTCAAATGAGCCATTTCAGCTCAAGGAACGGAGTACATAGTAAAGAAGGTATATACTTTCATTTTGATTTACCTTTATTTGCTTGGTGTGGGCAGCTTGATGAGCTAAGGATGATCACATCTCCTTATGCTCCTTATTATGATGTACTTGTGGCCCATTTCAGCAATGGGGGTGGCTATTTTTATGATGGATTGTGGGGGAGGCCACATGCTTCGTGGTGTGCACCATTGGCACCAATCTGTGTTTTCATGTTTGTATCTTGTGAGATGTTTGTGGCAGAAAACAAGTGGCGGGGAAGGAACTTGTTGTTTTTAGTTATGATATAGGCAAGAGGCTCACTGCATTGGTCCCATGAGTGGAGAAATGATCCACTCTCTAGTTGTCTTATGATAGCTTGTTTTCATTACATGTTGCTTCCTTATGCTGCTGATATCTGTAAATTTATAGGGAGCACTATTTGGAGAGTGTTGGAGGTATTGGGACAGCCCATTAGGATCATTATTCTCCCCATTGGACATGTTTTATATTGCAGGAAACACCATGGGAAAACCATGATTGCCACATTGCTACTTTTCTCTTCTTGTGGGGAAAACCACTTGGAGAACTTGAGGGGGCATTTCATGGCTGATTTTATTTATGAGGGAGCTTGGGCCATTCTTAGAGGCCATACCATTTCAGCCCAAGGATAGAGGCAGCCCCATGTGTACTACAAATGGAGAGAGGACCATCTTGGGAATCAAAATCCCAACTCTCCATTCAGCCCCAACACAATGCATAAACCCGGGGTTGAGATTTTTATTTGGATGATAGCATGGATGAGAGGATCATCATTGGGGAAAAAAATTTCCATGCATGTCATCACTCCCACCTTGAGGAGGCCATAGCACAGCAAGAAGGTTTCCACCTACACCTTCTATCCTTCCATGATGTGCACCATTTTGGTTTGCATACTTGGGAGAAAGCATTGGATGAAGAATATCTTGAGAAGTGGTGGAGATTGTTGATGAGGAGGCCATAAGAGGAGGGGAAGAAATTGTTTTCTCTCTATGCATTTGCTTGAGGAAAAGCAACATCTAGGAGCGGAGGACTGTAATGTTCCCAAATTCTAGCATCCAGCTAAAAGGAACATTATAGTTTGCATATTTTCATTTTGTTGAATAAAATGGGTAAGGAGACACCTTAACCCCCTTATATGGAGAAATAACACTCCTTGTGTGAAAGGAGAGTGAATAAGCAGCTGATTTAAGCACCTAAGGGTGTGAATATGATCAGGATCACATTGATTTAGTCATCTTTGACTTAGTCAACAGTGTTGTCCAAGAGGAGTGATCTCCATGACAAGGCATCATAGTTTTAGAGGAGGCCCCACTTGCATGAGCTAGGTGGCAAGTATGGATGGGACCCATGGTGAGAGGAGTTCATTTTATTTATATGGAGGATATGGTAGCCTATTTTTAGGATGATTTTGGTTTATCATTTTCATATGATCTGCTTAGACTTGCATACCCGGGTCTGTTTAGCAGGGTTGCAGTGTTCTTGAGCACAAGGGTGTTCCTAATTGGGAATCCATACCTCATCCTCAAGGAAGGAGAGGGTTTTTGAGCTCCATTTCCTCATTCTGGCATTTGGCCAAGCTTTCTCCTTCAGCTGCAACGTTTTCCTGTTGGGCATAAAATGTTGTGTTGCTGGGTGCAGCAATAGAGGAACTCATAGAGTCATTCTTTGGCTTGTTCTTCAACAGAGAGCTTGCCTATTCATTGGAGGAGTAGGAGAGGAGACTCCCGGGCAGAATTACAGATCTTTGGCACCACACCAACCATTCACCATCTCTCACAGCGCAGTCTAGGGCTGGAACTGCCTTATTTTTATGTAGGCAGTGTTGGGAGAGTTCATTGAGCTCATCAGGAGGATTGTTCTTGAGTAGAGGGATCAGCCCTCTACTAAGGAGCACCACTGGAGGAGGGAAATCCATATTTCAGATTTTCCATAGCCTCATCATAGGTATTCAGCATTGTAGTAACTAATTAACCCTAGTAGTTAATTGTCACATTGTATTTTATCTGGCATTTCTAGTAATCCCTCTTGGATTGGCTAGAAATCTTGTATTGGAGCCCATCTTTACATTCTTGGGAATTTATTTGTATCCTTTAGCCTCATTTCCATTTTGTATGTATTCAGAAGCTGCTACTCTCATAGATACTGTTCATTCACTGCTCTTCGGCATTTTTTGCAGTTGCAGCATCTCATGTATTTCATAGTTTGATCATTGGATATTGGTTCGAATAGCTTGAGTGGCTTTTCCCTCATGATTTTCTTGTGTATTATTGCTAAGATAATAATAAAATTTTGGTGGCATCACATTCCCTCTTATGGTATATCCATAATTGCAGAGTTTCATGGTTGTGTTCATATATTTCTGCAGGCTCTCTCTTTTGAGCATTTTCGGAGACACCTAGGCGTGGGAGATCTGTTTAACCCACCTAGAGTGATTTCTTTGGGCTCAAATACAGGAAGTATAGTGTATGATGTGTTAACAAAGGGATTCAAGTCCTCATTCACCTTATTTTTTCATTGTCTTCTTTATACAATGTCCCTTTGGACCATATTGCAGAAATTCCTGAGAAAGGGATATTACAAAATCTAATTTAGATTTTAGTTGGGATTTGTGTGGAGAAAATTATGGATTAGAATAAATTAATTATTATGTATAAATATGAGGAGTGTGTGAGGATGGAAGACAATGAGGAATACTGAGCAAGAGAGAGAGATGGTTATGAGAGCTTTTGTAAAAGGGGTTGAGAGCCAAGAGGCCATCCATTGTAATATTCGGCCAAGGAATTCCTTGTGTTATTATATATAAATATTTTTTGTTTGTATGGATCTCTCTTCTTTATGTACATTTTAAGTTGAATCAAATGTAGTTTTAATGAATATTTTTCTTAAGTATCTTGATGAAGAAGGAAGCACACACGCTATTATATGCTAGGGTATGTTTTATAGCAGAATCCTGGCATCATTATGTTGGTTATAAACATGTATGTTGACAGTGATGATATATGGCTCTCTCCATGTTTTTACTTGTAAATTAATGCACAATGTATCTATGGTAAAATAGATTGTATGGAAGCTAATGATGTAGTGGAGAAATAATTATTAGTGATTCTCAAATAAGTATGAGACCCCTTTGCTCTAGTTTGTTTTTTATACCTGTAGCTTTCATCTTTGTGACATGTATGACAAAATTTTAGTCATGGCTAGCAGGGGTCTAGATGATTTTTTAATGATGTGATTTCTTTCGTATAATTTTCCTACTGTTATTTATCATATCTATAATTTTCATGAAGTTTTGGGAAGAGAAATGGGTTATGGGCTTGAAAAGGTTGCTCAAATCCCGGGGTCGCTAGCACAGAACTGAGTATTTGGGGCATTGTCCACTGGCATGCAATGTTACTCCTGTAGATATATCCTCCTATTCATTGGCATGTAATGTCATTCCTATAGCTATGGCTCAAAGAGGTCAAAATTTCAATGTGACCCAAGGGTAAGAAGATCGAACGGTTGGGTTACCTCCTGGGGGTATTTTTGTTGTTGTACACGGCTTGTATGTTATGTTTCTGTCAATTTCACTTCCTTAAGGTCACCTATGAGGTTGAATCTCATTATATTAGCATCTCGTCACATGTTTACCCCCGTTGGCCAGTTACTTAGGTAGATGTGGGAAAGGGGTGTTACATAGTGGTATAAGAGCATGGTTCAACCCTCAGACTGGATGGGTGGTGTGTTGATCATGAATTTATGTTGGTTCCATATGTGTTTAGTATTCTTGTGATATAAGTATGTTTGTTGCATCCATGTTGTGTTGGCCATGGTGACAGTGTTGTTGCCATGGAAGTGATGATGGTGCTTTTGTCAACATGTTTTCATGAGTGTATGACTAGTTATGTGTTGTTCATGCTTATGTCTTGTTTGTGCACGCTTGCTTACATGTTGTTAGATATTTTACATGCATTTATTGCTTTTACTAGGGTTACATATTGGTCATGCTTATGTGTTTTCCGTATATGCTTTCTTATGTGATTCTATATGTGGGACATACATTGGTCATTCATGATTGGTTATACATGTCAAGTGGGTGCATATGGTTAAGTTTGCATTGGTATGGTAAAAGGTTGTTGTAAATAAGTTAATTGTGTGCAATTGGTTCATCATTATTATATTATTATGTTATTATGCTAATGAGTTTGATGAGATAGAGTAGGAGATGCAAACCATAAAAGTGAAGTAGCAGCATTGGACCTTGAGGCAAGAGCATGTCGTCATACAGGTTTGGATGTTGGGCATGTAGGTATGTAGGTTAAGGATTGTTATATGAATTATGGTTATGAGTATTTCGTTCATTCTATTGATGTTATGGTTACATACATTATAGATGCTAGTTGATTAGTGTGGTTATATGTACACGTGTCAAATAGTCACTAATGATAGTAACATGTGATGGTATGAATTTCTATTGTTGTTTTATGTTAGATAACTAATATGTTGTTGATGAGAATGTCACTACAAGGAAAAGACCCTCTAGCAGATGTTTTTGAGGAACCCCTTATAAAAATACCCCATACATGTGTTTCTAGCGAAGGTTCCTGGAGGAGGTTGGTGGGCAGAGGTTTTTGCAGATGTATTTCGTCTGGTGCTCTTATCACCGAAAAACGCACTGGTACGTTTAAGACGACATAGCACCAGTGCGTTCAAGACGACATAGCACCGATGCGGCTAAAAATTTGGCACATCGGACACCAGGTGATCCGTACACACATGCCCCAATGCGTTGTAATTCTGTAGAGTACCGGTACTTTACATAACTTCAGCACCGGTGTGGAATTAAGAAAATGCACCGGGGCGTCCATAAAATGCGCGCACCTATATATGGTTAAATAACAAAAATAAGGGCAAAAAAACCGCATAAAACATTGGCACACCGGAAACCATGCGCTCCGTACACACCCGCCCAGTGCCTTTTATTAAGGAACAGCACCGATGCGTTTCAACTTGTCAGCACCGATGTCTCATAAAAAGCGCACGGAACAAAAACTGCCCCGGGAGGGATGAATGAAACGCACCGGGGTCCCATAAATTCCACACACCGGAAAAATAGTTAAAAAATCAAAATTATGCCCAAAAAATCACACAAATCATTGGTTCACTGGACAACATTCTCAGTGCGTCTTATTACTGTAGAGCACTGATGTGTTACCTCTAAGCCACCTCGGTGTCTCTAAAGCACGTGGAACAGAAACCACCCAATGCGGAATTACCGAAATGCACTGGGGCTCCAGTAATACCGCACACTGGAAAAGGGTTAAAAGAAACAAAATTACAGCCAAAAAACCGCAAAAATCATTGGTTCACCGGACAGCATTCCCAGTGCATCTTATTACTATAGAGCATTGGTGCGTTACTTCTAAACTTCCCCAGTGTCTCATAAAAACCACGCAGAACAGAAACCGCCCAATGCGGAATTACTAAAATGCACCAGGGCTCCAGTAATACCGCGCACCAGAAAAGGGTTAAAAAAACAAAATTACGGAAAAAAAACTACATAAATCATTGGTTCACCTGAAAGCATTCCCGGTGTGTCTTATTACTGTAGAGCACCGGTGCATTACCTCTAAGCCACCCCGGTGTCTCATAAAAAGCACGCGTAACAGAAACCGTCTGGTTCGGAATGAACGAAACGCATCGGGGCCCCATTAATGCCACGCACCTGAAAAGGGTTTAAAAAAAACAAAATTATGGCCAAAATACCACAGAAATCATTGGTTCACTGGACAGCGTGCTTGGTGCGTCTTATTACTGTAGAGCACCGATGCGTTATTGCTAGGCCACCCCGGTGCCTCCTAAATGCGCATGAAAACAGAAACCGCCCGGGGTGGTATAGTGCAAACGCATCAGTATGCAAATAAAAACCCCGCGCACCAGAACAGGGTTAAATAAATAAAAATATTACGGCCAAAAAACTGCATTTTTCACTTTTTTCAGTGCTACAGAGCTCTTAAGCACCGGTGCAAGTTATCCTTGTTTGAGCCGCACTGACATCCGTGCTCCCATTGCACTTATTGCACGCACTGCTACTGTGCATTGCCACCAATCTCCAGCTTGAATTTTATAAAACAGTGGACAAATTTTCTTTTGCAAATTGTACAACCAATATGCCTCCTCGATGGGTAAATGTACAAGTGTTTTTCTTATTTTTCCATAGTTAAACCTTGTAGCGGATTAGAATTTTAAAAACCTTAAAAGTAACCATTAAAAAAAAAAAAAAAAATTATCGCACGGTGCACTCGAGCTGTTTGGCTCGCACCGGTTTGCAGTGCTGCTTGTAAATTTACAGGCCACACCGTAATCGGTGCTGACGATATCTGCACCAGTTTCGGTACAGTACATCGCAGCGCACCGTGTTATTTTAAAAAAAAATAAAAAGTGGGGTGTGGTCATTTACCAGGCCGCACCGTTGACAATGATGTATCACGGCAACTCGGTGCGTTGATAGACTTACAAGCCTTGGGGCGGGTAATGTTTTCAATGCACCAGAACCAAAATTTGACATTTTCAATGGTTCGAGCTGGTAAACAGGTGCTAAGGGCATCTGCACCGATTCCAGGGCGGATACCACAGGCGCACCATGTTATTTAAATTTCTTTAAAAAGAGAGGTACGGTCGGCTACCTGGCCGCACCGTTGACCTAGTTCAATTGTGGTGGAGCAATGTGTTGACTGAGATAACCGCCCTAGGCTAGCTATTTTTGTCAGCGCACTGCTTACCGTATTTGGCCTATGTCAACAGTGCGGCATCTTAAAATACCGCACCGACGACTATGTACGGTAGCAGGAGGGTGGTGTGCTGACTTAGTTATAATCCCTAGGCAGATAGTGAAGTTAGCACACCAGCCTCCTGACACTGCACGTAGTGAACAGTGCACTAAAAGAAAATTCTGGAGCACCGCTTCTAGTGTGGTCTATATCATGAGGTGCACCGTATCCGGTGCGCTCTGTGGTGTGATGCACCAGGACCGGTGCGTGACTGTGTTTTTGGCGCACCGACTCTTGTTTTATTTATTTAAAAAATAAATAAATATATACTTATATTCGTAAATACATGTGTCATTTAATAAAAAAATTGTGTTTAATATGTCAATCATTCAGAGACGTTAAAGGAGAGAACAGGGGCAATAATAACAACAACAGGCAGAACAGTATAACATGGTTCACCTGTGTGAGGCAAGGGAGAGGGAGAGAGATGCGTACCCTCACCCTATTATAGTAGCGATGCAGGGGCTCCTTAGGCAGGTAGGCCTCCTCAAGTTCTATGAGGAGGTTACTTCCCTAAAGTCCCATAGTTTTTTTTTAGACATCTTATCCAAAGGTGGAATGCCCAACAACAGGCTTTCCAGGTTGGTATTAACCAGTGGTACATGCCCACTGAGGAGGATGTATATTTTATTACAAGGCTATCAAGGAGAGGGGTGGATTTTCCCTCATTCCCCAAGGTTCCAGCTGGCTGTGTGGCAGGGAGTCAGTTAGTTTACTCCTAGAGATACATTGGAGAAAATTTAGTATCTCCTGCAGATTTTCGGGTCGCTGGAGGGCAGTTACGTATTGGTGTGTTTGGTCGTGAGGAGATCCAGTGTCTCTCACTTATCATTTCGACCATTTTGCACAACACCAGTGACGGGCAACGCATTAGTTGCCAGCTTTTATATTATGTTGATTCTTTACTACAGCAGCCACGACTTGTCAGGTGGTCTACCATTTTTTTGTGGCAGTTTTGTACAACATTAGATAGATGTCGTGCTCATGCACAAGGGAGGGTCAACTTCCCTTTTGCTTCAAAGCTTTTTTGTTTATTTTTTGAGAGGTTTCCTGAGACGAGGCCTTCTTTTCTTCGGCAGCCTCGTAGGCCGATTACTGAGGCACGTATGCACATGTGGGGGTAGATGATGCCCAAGAGGGAGGAGACTCTTTTTCCAACGAGGATATCAGATGATGCACTGGAGTTACTAGCTAGTGTTGATGAGCATCCCTTCATTTTGGTCCCCTGTCCTTATACGGGGTTGGATTGGCAAGGGTGTGCCAACATCCTCTTCACAGCTGATGAGCCGCTAGATGATAGAGGTAATATTATTGTTTTATTTAAATTTATTCTAACATGTTCTTTAACTTGTTTTTATTAAATTTTGTAGTAAAATCCTCTAATTATTGTTGTGTTCTTGTATATATTTTGCAGACATTGGCTCCTTTGATGGCGAGGAGATGCCGCCACCACCACCTGATCCAGGTGTGGATCCTCATGATGAGGATGAGGTCATGCTAGATATTTCCGGGGATCATTAGGAGGCCGGTCCAGATCAGAGACCTGCTCCTGCTGGTGCGCAGTCGACGTCTTAGTGATGCTAGATATAGGATGGAGTTGGGTG
Organism: Pinus albicaulis; assembly: GCA_034641835.2. NCBI lineage: Eukaryota > Viridiplantae > Streptophyta > Pinopsida > Pinales > Pinaceae > Pinus > Pinus albicaulis. The sequence continues at coordinate 541,759,902 of CM076576.1, read as the reverse complement.
ACCAACTCATTGCATTGATCGTTGAGGCGGGCATCAGGCCTGCTGATTACAGAGACATAGAGGCCGATGACAGGCTATCACGGATGTGGAGAGGCATGTCATGTGACATGTACAACCTGATGCGTCATGTCGTAGGAGTTACAACAACTTTTACACGACTGACAAGGACTGTTGCACATTACGATCGAGCCGCAGCACATAGTCTGTGAGGCGTAGCGTACCATCATCTCATGATCGTTCACAACCTCGTGTCGCACCAGATTTGCATGAGCCTCCACAAGCATCTACTAGCAGTCATCATGGAGATGAGGCTAGACCATCGACCACTTGTACTGATATTGATGTTGTACTACCACCAGCTGATCCATGACATTTATATTACAGTTGTATATTTTTAACATTATTCAGTTATATATATATATATATAGTCCATGTATTTTATGTTCATGTTGCAGTTGTACTTAATTTACATGTTGGTGATCATCATGATGTGTATGTTGTTAGGTCATGTTAGATATGTTCATTTAATGTGCAGCTTGCAGATAGATGTGTATGTGATAGCATGAGATGTATATTTGACATGAGATGTATATTTGATGTTTGTGTTGTACTGATGATGTTAATATATAATGTTAATTGTGTTTTGTTAGATGATCATGATCATAATGATGTAGTTAGTGATTTTGAATGTGTTTTTTAGTCAAATATGATGTTTGTATGATGGTTATCATGAACGTGATGTTTATTAATTAATTTAATACCAAATGATCATGATATTGTAAATTTGTAATATTTGTATTTCTAATTGTATTTAAAATTCTAAAATTGTAATTGTAATGGTATATATGTGAATTTCTAAAATCGTAATTGTAATTGTAAAATTCTAAAATTGTAATTGTAATTGTAATTGTACGTGAAATTGTAAAATTGTAATTGTAATTGCAATTGTAATTATAATTGTAATTGTAATTCTAAAATTCTAAAATTGTAATTGTAATTGTAATTGTACGTGAAATTGTAAAATTGTAATTGTAATTGTATGTAAAATATTTGTAAAATTTAATTGTATTAATGTGAAATGAATTTATTAAAATTTTTAAATTTGTAAATTTTAAATAATTGTAAAATAATAAATCTAGAACAATATGATTTATTGTAACATAATAAAGTTTAGAAAATAAAGCAAATAAATTCCTGTACTTTAGAATTATAATTATTTTATTATGATCTTAGATACAAAAAAAGGAATTAATTTATACAATACGCTATTGTTTTCGAGATCAACATAATACCAAATTATCAAGTGAATTATTTATTTTAACATTAACAAAATGCAAATTACCAATTAATTCAAAATACATATTATATTAATATTTCGAAAACCCCATCTTAAAAAGTATAAATATTGATGAAATAACACATGTACCATATCACTCTCAGTTCTCATGATCACCCTCATTATCTTCTAGCTCGCATGGCATGATAACACTATTGTTCTAAAAAATATGTTTTGATCTAGGTCATGTGTCAATAGGAACCACCAATCCCTATCCAACACATCTGGGTAAAAAAACACCTGGTTGCAGTGTTTAGGGAAAACATAGGGCTCCTTAGCTTCATCCTACATCTTTCTAGAGTTGATACATATCAGCCTACTATCACGATCTTCCTTTACATTATTCCGATCAAAGGTGTCCCACCACTTGCACCTAAAAATAACACATTGGAAAGAAGAAAAATCCACTTCAATGATCTCTTGTATCTTTCCGACATAACCTAACGTCCCTCGTACTAGTTGTTGATCATGATGGCTATATCAACTAGATTGATCGAAGTTGAATTCCAATCCATAGTCTTCTATGATGTTTCCAACATCGACATTTTCTGTGCGAAAATGGTGTCCATATGCCCACATAGATGGGAACAAATGCACCTATTATAAAAAACTTAAAAAAATCATAGTGTCATATGTCTTATAAATAATAATCCAACAGTAGTTAAAATATGAAATGTAGATGTCTTAATATAAGTTTCAAATTTACATATAAATTAAAAATATTATTACTAAGTTGTTGCACCCAATCCCTATGTTTAGTGCATCCTCTTCAGCAGGCGGGTAACGACTGGTAGCACCGTATTTCTCTCTGACTTGGTGAGCAACCCAACTGTTGGGGCATATTTTTGGCATATTTTTTTTTAAATGATCGGGATAAGGCACACTTCTACCATTCAACCATCTGAATTATTTCCTGTCACTATCCCATTTCATCCTGTTTTGTTCATACAATGCGACCCACAGTTGTGTCGCTTCAGAATTGTAAAGAATGAATTTATTGATTGCTTCAATTTTTGCATTCACTGATGAAATCAAACCAATATTATATAGTACTTAGAGATCAAAATATACATTATATCGAATTTCAACATGAATATTAATTACTTTTTGTAAATTTGAAAAATTATAAGTCGCTTACTCTTTATCAAGCGCTTTTTTCCACTCGTTTGGAGCAACTCTCCTTCTCTTTTGTCTTCATCCATTTGATCGTCCCAAATCACCGCACCTAGTCTGTTGTCGATCTGCCTTATGTACTCACTGGCATAGTAGAAATACTCATACGATATGTACCCCTCTGCCATAGACCCCTCGGGTTTTTCCCTTTTTCGAACAAAACCTTTCAATTTATTCATGTACCTCTTTAAGAAGAACATCCAATGACAAGAAACAACCCCAACTAATTCAACCTCATCTACCAGGTGGATTAGAAGATGAACCTGTAAGTCCATGAAACTCGTCAGCAGTTCCTTCTCAAACATACAAACAATCTCAACTATCTCTTGACGCCGTCGTGGAATGCTAGCCACATGAATCTCCTTTGACATGATCCAACGTAAAAATGTAGATAATTTAGATATGGCACATCCTAGGTCTTGAGGGAATTCATGTTTCACACACCCACACACAAACAAAGGATAATGACACTGCAAAGTTATAAACACGTGCAATAATATACAAAATTAGTTATGTTTTATGATCCTCGCATGGGATAAAATTTATTAATATAACAAATAATAAAATCATGCTTTTGACATTATACGTACTCTTAGAAGATTCAAATGGTCATGCGATTTCAACCCAGACAAATGGTCATCCATGGTGAAGCAACACTGTAGTGAAGACCCATATGAAGTTGGCACCCTCACATCCATTATAAATTCCTTTGCCAAAGATATATCATATTTTTTAAAAATCAATGGGACATCACCTTCTTTGAAAAACCATGAATTACAGGGACCAATGCTCACCTTTGATCCCGTAATTTCTAATCGTCTTGGCCAATATTTCTTTTTAGTTTTTGAAGTAATAAGATCTTTCCTAACAGCCAATGTGTCACTTTGTTTCGATGATATGTGCCTCCATAAAGAAGATGAAACATTTTTAAATATATGCATGGGATCTAATAAGTGGGAAATCTTAAAATACTCCTAATATGGGAGGTCATAAAAGATAGCTTTCCTTTTCATCCCAATGGGAAATTTCTCAACATAGGTGTTGAAGAAATCTAGATCATCAAAATTAGGCTCCCCATTTGAATTGAACATTTCTATGAACTCCTTCTCCTTCTCTCTCTCATATGCTCTAAGCCATTCAGTTGGTGTCATTATTGGAGGCCTTTGGGTTATCTCTCATTTACCATTGAAAGCGGATGCTACTCTTCTGTAAGGGTGTTTTTCTAGTAGGAATATCCTAGAGCAATCATACACTGGCTTTTGTAGGTCCTTGGACCATCTAGCTTTCAAATAAGGTCCACAACATTTACATCCAAAATACCATTTTGTTACAAGACCTGCGAGATTATATTTGTATACATTAATTAATATGCATGGCATGTTAAAGAATATCATGAAGATTGGAACAAATATTATTACAATGAATTAAATAACTAATATGTGAAAGAATATTGTTACATTATATATAAACAAATCAATAAATTAAACATGAAATTTACCAGAGCAAACTCCTAAGCCTGGATAGTCTTGTGTCTTGTAAGCACATATGCCATACAACGTAAAACTCCTCTCTACTGCGATGGGTCTTGATACATCATATACATTTATCCCATCCCATAATTCCTTCAATTCATCTACCAGTGGTTGTAAGTAGACATCCATATTCTTCACTTGTCTTCTACCAAGGACTATGAGAGCCAACATATAAGATTGTCATTCTTCACAGACAACCATGGGGGGATATTGTTATTGATCACTACTACAGGCCAAATAGAATAGTTGGTGTTCTGGACGGAATATGGGTTGACGCCATCCATGGCTATGCTAAGTTGTAAACTTCGTACTTCATTATTGAATTTTTTGGGCCATGTATCCTCTATATGCTTCATGGCTATTGAATCAGTTGGGATTTTCATAACTCCCAACTCACTTCTAAGTGAGGCATGCCATCCTTACAACATAGCTAATTCTTTGCAAAGAAAGAGCCTTTGAATCCTTGGGATTATAGGCATGTGCCTCAATATCTTAAAAGGATACCAGTACGTGATTTACCCTTCTTTTTTATTTATCATACCAGTCATGCCCACATTTTGGACACATCTCTTTGTCTACATATTCTCCTCTATATAGAATACAATCATTTGGACATGCATGATATGATATGTACTCAACACCCAACATTTTCAACAATTTCTTTGTCTCTTCGTAGCTACCGGGCAAGACATTATCACTCGAAATAACCTTATCTTTGAATAACCTATAGTTGGTGATCATGGAAAAATATATTAATATTAAACGTACAGTAATGTCGATATAATTATTAAAGTTCATAAAATTTAACATTTGTAATGTTCATTGCAGTGTATTGATTATATTTCAAATTTATATAAGGGGAGTAATTTATGGTAAATTACCTCAAAATTTCTGAGAAACATGCATTCGACAAGCCAAAATTTGCTTTCAAGTTGTACAGTAACATTTTTGTCCCCAACTGGGTAGACTTTGACTAACCGCCAAGTCCAAAGAGAGGGGTGGTGGAAGCAAATTTAAGGCTTTCGAAAAATGTGTCAGTGATATGAGCATCATCCCCTAGCTGATCATCATTTTGGAATGCATCTAACAACATTTTCTTCATGGTAGTCATATCCCTTAAGTAATCATCTATACCAACCTCTATTTGATTGCCTCCATTGCTAGCTTGTGAAGAACTACTATTGTTGTAGTCATTCCTAATTGGTGAATGTGGACGTAGCGGGAATTGAATTGGTGGTTGATTCAACCATTCTTGGTATCGTTCCTCTCCGATTGTTTCTCTTAATTCAGTCTTCTCTCTATTTTACATTGTCGTGGGGTGCAACGGAAGATGGTAGGTAGGTCGTTCATCATCACTAGAATCCTAATAATTAAAAAAAAAAAATTGAACATGATTAGTACAAAATATATGATATCAATTAGTAACCACGTTGACAATATTGCATGATTATAAATTGGTTTGACGTTGAAATAATTACATATTAATCAATATATATACCAAAAAATTATAATTATAATTACCATCATTGTCCCGGGATTGTGGCTAGAAGATGCAATATTGTTACAATTGGCACGGTGAAGCGGTTGTCCATTTTCATCTACCAAATGCACCTTGCGGTATGCAGCTCCTGATAAGAACTTCCGACGTTTTGGAGCAATTTGAATATTTTGTGCATATGAACTCTATGTTGAATCTGCATGAACCTGCAAATTTGTATACATTATAAATTTAATTAAGTTGTGTGTGATTGACTGCATGGATAAAAAACATATATAAATTCAATTAGATAGTGAAAAACTAAGACAAATCTGAAGTAAATATTATGTCTCCACATGGATAGGGAGAACTCCGCGATGGACTTTGAGAAATATTATGGAATGAGCTGGATTTTGAAGAATTTTCCATTCCATATAATATATGATATTTTCTCCCTACATTTGAGCAGAACAACAATAAATTTTGGTGCACAAACTTCAATTTCATTCCGGTGCGTAATTTACAGATAACCGCACCAGTGAGTTTTTTATTTTGCGCACTGGTGCGGTTAAATTAAAGGATGCATCGGTAAACGAATAACCGCAAATAAAAAAAAGTGCAACCCTATTTTCTTTAAGTGAAAAAAAAATGATAAATTGAAAAATGGGCGGAAAAATATTTTCGAAAATCTAATTTCATAAAACATTTCTTTAAATACTAAACATTTTTCATTATTTCACTATTTTTGCAAACATTTTCAGCCAAAGATTTGCAGGATACATACCTAGAGAAAACAGAGCATGAGAGCATTGTGGAGCACAGAAATACGTTCGAACATAAGTATTCAAACAATCAGAATTCCAAACCGCTGGTTAGTCAAACCCTGTACCATATAATTTCAAACGATGTGAGTAAGTTTATTGTTTTTTTGTACTTTTTTTGGCAGTTTTTTTTTTATGCAGTAAAATAAGAAATCTAAGTCTATTGTTTTTTTTTTTTTAACTTTTTTCTGTAATTTTTTTATGAAGTAAAATAACAAAATCAAAGCTTATTGATTTTTTAACCTTTTTTTTTGCAGTTTTTTTTTTACCTTTTCTGCAGTTTTCAGAAACAAAAATAAAAAAGAAATCCATTTTTACAAACAAAACCCTAGATTCTTTTTGTTTCTACCCTTTCTTCTCCCTCTTTCTTTTCAATTTAGATTTATAGGGTTTGTATAGTCATAAGACATCCAACCCATGAGATGACTTGCATATTCAGATCCTAATCCATGTTGGCCCTTGCTTCAATTTTAAAAAAATACAAAAAAAATTTCATCGGTGCGCCCTGTGTAACAGAGTGCACTGGTGTGCTCCGTTATAGAAACGCATCGTGAAAGAACAGTGAAAAAAAATGGTTTTATCTGTGCACCATATGTAACATATGGCACAGGTGCACTATTGCATTATGGCGCACCGCAAATGTGTTGTTTTGCAAAAAAAACCATTTTAGAAACAAACCCTACATTATTTTTGTTTCTTTCCTTTCTTCTCCCACTTTTTGTGATTTCAGAATTAGGGATTTTCAATTTATATTTATAGAATTTGTATTGCTAAATATAAACCTAAGACATCCAACCAATAGGAGGACCTGCATAGTTGGATCCCAATCCATGTCGGCCCTTGCGTCAATCTTAAAAAAATACAGAATTTTTTTCATCGGTGCATCCTGCGTAACATAGTGCACCGATGCACTTGGTTACATCAACAAACCGCGAAAGTACAGTGATAAAAAATAAAAAAATAAAATATGTTTTTATTAGTGCGCCATATGTAACATATGGCACTGGTGCGCTATTTCATTATGGCACACCGCAAACGTGTTGTTTTGGAAAAAAAAACCATTTTAGAAACAAACCCTACATTCTTTTTGTTTCTGCCCTTTCTTCTCCCACTTTCCGTGATTTCAGAATTATGACTTTTCAATTTATATTTATAGGGTTTGTGTTGCTAAATATAAGCCTAATACATCCAACCAATAGGAGGACTTGCATAGTCTGATCCCAATCCATGTAAGCCCTTGTGTAAAAAAAAAAATTGTCAGTGCGCCCTGTGCGGAATACCACACTGGTGTGCTCTGTTCTCCCAGCGCACCGCACAAGTACTGTGATAAATAATTAGAAAAACAAAATATTTTTCAGTGCACCATTTGTAAAATATGTAGCCGGTGCGCTATTTCATTATTGCGCATTGCGAACGTTCTGTTTCTCAAAAAAAGAAAAAGAAAACAAAAAACAAAAAAACTTTCAAAAGATACAAACCTTACATTCTTATTGTTTCTCCCCTTTATTCTTCTTATTTTTGTTATTTCATAATTAGGGATTTTCAATTTAGATTTATAGGGTTTGTATTGCTAAATATAGACCTAAGACATCCAACCGGCGAGACGATTAGCATATTCAGATCTTAATCCATGTGGGCCTTGACATGAATTAAAAAAAACAGATTTTTTTATCATTGTGCATGGATTACGTAGCACACAGGGGCTCTTTATTTTACAAGCACACCGCACAATGTAATGTGATAATAAAATAAATTTTTTTTTATCAATGCGCCATATGTAAAATATGGCATCGATTTCTACTAAAAAACTAACACTGGACAATTTTTATTATTTTATCATGGTTAACTGGTGCGGTCATTGACATGTAACACACCGGTGCTCCTTGTTGACATAGAGCATCGTACGGTCTATTAGACTGTTATGGCGGTGTGTTTGGAAGAGAAACACGCACTGTCGTCGGTGCGTAAACCATGAATGGTGCACCGGTTTTTTTAGATTTTTTTTTTACTTGAAAAGTTGACAATTTATTTATAAATATATTATTGAATGATATGGTACATATTTTAGATTGATAGAGAAATGAGTGAAAAGAGATCAAATAAAAAAAATACCGATAACACATTAAGAAAAGAAAAAAAAGCAAGTTCTTTGTAAATTTTTTACAAAAAAAATATTTTTGAACTATATGTAAGTTTAACTAATATGTATTGTTCACTGTATATCATGCAGAGCCACAAAATGACGAAGCTCGATAAGATTATTTCTGATCTAGGACCAGAAGAGCGTAAAATCTTGATGGAAAAATTGCAAAAGGATGAATCAGGTGAATGAAAAAATTACTATCGATCCAATATGAGTTTCTTTTTTTAGTTTTCATTAATAATATAATTAAAATTATTAGATAACATGTGTGAAAAATTCTATTAATTCACATATGTTAAATGTTCTACTGGGACCAACAACTCAGAAAAGGAATGTTGTTCTAAGAAAATAAAAAAATAGAACATGCAAATGAAAATGAATTGGCCCTTAGCTCATCTAGAGTGGTGCTGGAGGTTAACGAAAGGGGGAAAAACTTTTACAAAAGTTTGAGGGATCTAGTGGAACAAATATATATACATTCTTTCCACTTACAATACAAAAACCAATCCAATGATTCCAAGAACTGAATTTTATATAAACTACAAGAAGAGTTTCCAGAGAATTGGTCAATGAGACATGTCAGACTTTTAATAGCAAAAACGTACAAAAAAAAAAAAGGAATGAAAAAGTAATATTCCTTTACATGTTTGTCTAGAATTATTTATAAATATCACTTTTGTTATACTTACTTTTCATATATCAATATAAAAATTAAATAGTTTATTTCCATGTTAAATTTTCAGGAAGATTATGAAAATCTCAAAAGATGAACGAGCCGATATCAGAAATATGCCAGTAGGAATGTCCAAAAAGGTGTACAAGGAGATGGTCAAAGAAATGGACAAAATTGCATTGCTAGAGGAGCCATCTCAACAACAACTTGCTTCAAATGTAATATGTAATCATTGATTTTTTCTATCATTAGGTAAAATAAATAAACAATTTAGCATTAAATATTAATTTTTCAAGTATTTCTTGCAGAAAAGAAAAGAAAATGGAACCCATTCAGCAAATAAAATAGAACGAAAAGGAAGAAAAGGATTGATATCTAAGTTTGTGAGTAATTGTTACTTCCTTATAACAACTTAACTAGATTTCATTTTTGTATTTTTTAAGTTGTTTTACAAAAATCATCATTGAATGTCTTCAAACAGGTGCTAAGATACAAAGAAGAACCATTAGAGGAATTGATTTAAATTGGATTAAATATGGGTTGTGCGTATACGTTGGCATATCAGAACTTAATTGTGGAATTTGTAAGCATCTATCGATCTTTTTTTACTTAGCTCAGTCTATAATTAATAGAAAAAATAAATCTTTTATATTAAATATATGATTTGTTATGGGGTATATAACTTGCAGGAAACAAAGTATGGCATTGCGCCAATAGATCAAATCTTGAAAGATGGCATGTTACATGGTTTTGAAAGAATGTGTATAGCTTATGAGTCAATTGTTGCATTGGTATTTCATCTCTTTTCAATTTACATTGATGTATATTATTTAATATTGAAATTTTCATTATTCTCGCCAATGTATATACACTCATTACAATTTATTTTTATGTTTCTATATGGAAGGTGAAGAAGAAGAAAACAATCAACACCGTGAACAAAACATTTCTGAAAATAACCCAAGTCGTGGAAGTAGCTCTAGTAGTGGTAGCAGTTCAAGCGAAGAATGATGATCACTATGTTTGGATATAAAAGCAAGGCATTGTATTTTTTGAAAAATGTCTGTGAAATCAGACATTTTCTTTAATGTAATGGACATAGTGTCCCAATTGAAAGATAAATGGATACCAATAACTATCCCATTTTGTATGAAAAAGAATGTCTTATTCATATATATATATATATATATATATATATATATATGTTTTAATTTATTCTATTCCGTTCTCTATTGTCGTTATTGCGTTCTCCATTGTCGTTCTCAAATGCACTAATAAAAATTTAATTCATATGAATATTGTTATAAGATATATATGTGTCGACTTTTGATGAATAATGAATTTAAAACAATTACAATAATTGCACTGTCACAGGTTGATGTTTCTAAAAAATACAAAATGAAAACCGGTGCATGTATACTTACACTGGTGCGCTTGTATTCTTAAGCGCCCCGGTGCATTTTTACGACCTATTTTCCACACAAATACCAAAACTGGTTAAAAATATCGAGGCATTTGTGCGGTATGACTCTCTGGTGCATTTATGTCTATCTACGCACCAGTGCCTTTTTACGACCAATTAGCACTGCAAAAATACAGATACCATTTATAAATCTCGGTGCGTTTGTGTGATACTATGCACCGGGGCGTTTTTGTGTCTATACGTACCGGTGCATTTAGACGACCTATGGGCACTGCACGAATACCGATACCAATTATAAATCTCCGTGCATTTGTGTGATACTGTGCACCGGGGCGTTTAAGAGTCTATATGCACCGGTGTATTTGTATGACATATTTGCATCGCATGAATGCCAATACCAATTATAAAGCTCAGTGCATTTGTGTGAAAGGACGTACTAGTGCATTTCTATAAATCTACGCACTGGCGCATTGATACGACCTATGGGCACCGCTCAATTCCCAAGACCAATTATAACTTCCCTATGCGTTGTATCACCAACACTACACCCGGTGATGTTTTATACCTTAACGGCCTGATGCATTCTCCTTAGACCGCCCCGGGGCGCCGTCCACTGGTACGCACTGGTGCGTTAAATCCTGATTAGCGCACCGATGAAAAAAACATCCGTAATAACCTCCGGCCGCCCATTTTTTTTTGGTTGTGTTGAATTTTCGTTAAAAGCTCCGCCAAAACCTCTATAACCATAAACGGATGTGGTAGCATAATTTTTTTGACAATTTTGGCCAATTTTATAACACTAAAAACCTCCTTTATAACCTCCGCTAGAGGGTCTTTTCCTTGTAGTGTGTTATGGGTTAAATTATTGTTGTTTTATGATAGTTAGCTTGATGATTAGGTTACGTGTTGTTGATTAAAATGATATATAACTTGTTATTGTTACATTCTAGTGACTTGATGGTTAGGGTTATGACATTCAGGCATGAGTCGACCTAATTATGATAGTATGTTGTATTATGTCTAGACTGACTGTGCATATGTGATTGTATGCATGAATGACAATTGGTTATGAGTTTAGCGTGTGAACATGTTAGCTATATATTTTTATGGATATCATGACCTTATTTATGATTGGTTTGATATGTTGTGAAGTTATATCGTGCTACTCTTTATTGACTATGCAGGAAAGATAGAATCCCCTAAGATACATTAAAGTATGAGTTGGTTATGTTATGTACTTGGTGCTTCAATGTTTGATTATGTCATCTATGTAGTGTTGAGTCTGAGAAAATTATATATTACAAAGAAATTTACCACATAAAAATATGCGTAAATACAAACACATAAAACATATAAAATAAAAGAGACACAAATATATGTGGTTCACCCAACTTGGGCTACATCTACGGAGAAATAACCAGTCCTTCCTTTTTATTATCCAGCAAAATGAAGAGACACAACCTATAGCAGATCTGTTGTAATATCCTCTACTCTCTCACACATTCCCCCTTTCTCTTTCTCCCTTAGAATACACATACCACACACAACCACGATACAATTTCCTCTTGAAATGAGGGGTTTCCTTCTAGGGAAAAAAAACCCTAAATTAAACATAACTTCTACTGTCAAATCATTCGCCTAATTAATGACCCATATTTTCTACGAAATTACAATATTTTACAAGGAAATTTTACATGTATTTTTAGCTTCGAGGGTGCTACCCCCAAACCCTCGCTAGCCCTCGGACCCCCCAGCTAGGGGGATGGGCCCCACCGAACCCCTGCAAGGGGGACATGTCCCCCCCGCATGGAGGGGTGACATTCTTCTTGGTTTATACATCCAGCTGAAACAAATACCTCTAAATCAAGATGATAATCAGACTCCACACCCAACATTGAGTGTTCAGTGTCTACTATATCATCTAGTTGATTTATCTAACATGGTACACGTTATAGTTTTTTTAAATGTTTGATTAATGGAATGATATGAGTTTGTATCTATAAGACTGCATGAAGACTGATTTTTTTTAAGATGGTTGTACTAACACATGTGTTGAGATATTTGATATGTACTTGAGTGAAAGTATGTGATAGCACTAGAAAATTTGGCGCAATTTCTGACAGCCACTTCGTCGCTATTTCGACACATAATCATCGCAAGAGTGATAGTTCAAGGACCCGCAAAACGTGTTTTTCCATAACGTCGCAATTTCGACGCACTGACAAAGTGTCGCACTACTGACACTTTTTCCATCGCTTCCAAACAAGCGTCGCTCTTTCGACGTTTCCCAAACCTTCATGCTTCCGACGTTTGTAAACTATCGCAATTCCGATGAAATGTGGTCCGACGTTTTGAACGTCGCTCTTCTGACGTTTGTAAACTGTCGCAATTCTGACGAAATGTGGTCGGACGTTTTGAACGTAGCTCTTCGGACGTTTTTATACTGTCGCTCTTCCGGCGTGTTTAAGATGTCGCAATTCTGACGCCATACAAAAGTGTCGCAAGACCGACTCATTGCAAAAGTGTCGCAAGACTGACGTGTCCCATAGGCGTCGCAATACCGACGCATTCCAAAAGCGTCGCAATACCGACCCTAGGAAGAACTGTCGCAATATCGACAGACGTCACAAGAGCGACGGAAATCGTTCAAGACGTCGGAAGACTGATGCTTACAAAGCGTCGGTATACCGACGGCGGGTTCAATTTAAAAAAAAAAAATGAAACTTTAAAATAGGGCAGTGAATCTCCAATATTTGTTATGAATTGTGGGCGTTCCAATGACCGTGAAATATTAATATAATAAACCACCCCACAGCGCTTCGACTATAAACAATCATATAAACATGGCTCTGTATTTCCAAAAATAGGTTTAAAATAGAAACAGGGCAACATTTTTTTTTTCCAATTGTTATGAACATAATTCAACCGTGAAATATTAATATAATAAACCACCCCACAGCGCTTCGACTATAAACAATCATTTTTTTTTCACAAGAGAAAAAAAACTGCTTTGAATATATTATATGAAGAAAAGAAGTCCATGAAGTCATTACATTTTCACATCTGAAGATTGGAACCCAAATATCCATCCAGAAAAGTGGAAGTCCCACCCCAGAAAATGATATAAAAATACCCCATGTCACATACAGGGACATGATATAAAACCCAATAACGGTCCACATGGATATTATCGACAATCTGAGAAAGCATCCAAATATGCCCGAGGCATCTATAAGAAAGTGAAATAGCAGTATGTAGAATAGTAAAGCAACAGATAGAGTACCAACGTCCATTGTTCCAAATACAAATTAAAGTACCCAAAATCCTTGAACAAAGAAAAACGCTAATCATGTGAGGAGTGTGATATGTCCAAAATATAAAAATACCATCAGACCATATCAATAAACCAGCAACATAGACCAGCATCACTAGTTTTGAAGGCAGAGTGATAACTAGTCAACACATAAAATAGTATCATAAAGCGGATACAAGAAATGTGCAGAGACATGTACTGTTGATATATGCCTCACACAGAAAGCATCCATGATCGAGAAAAAATATGTATAAACCCAGGGTCGATTGTATGTTCTGGCTCGCTTGTTCCCGGAAATAAAAACCATCTGCAGAAACCCAGACTCGCTTGTAAGATCAGGCTCGCTTGATTCCAAAATTGGTAACCATCTGTTACATCCGAGATGTAAGGTTCAGGCTCACTTGTTTCCATTATTAGCCCACTACAGCATCCACCCTGTTCATAGAAAAAAGGTTCCTGTAGATATACAAAGAAAGAGTATAATACGTAGACCATATAAACATGGCTCTGTATTTCAAAAAACAGGTTTAAAATAGAAACAAGGCAACATTTTTTTTTCTCCAATTGTTATGAACATAATTCAACCATGAAATATTAATATAATAAACCACCCCGCAGTGCTTCGACTATAAACAATCATATAAACATGGCTCTGTATTTCAAAAAACAGGTTTAAAATAGAAACAGGGCAACATTTTTTTTTTCCAATTGTTATGAACATAATTCGATCGTGAAATATTAATATAATAAACCACCTCGCAGCGCTTCGACTATAAACAATAATATAAACATGGCTCTGTATTTCAAAAAATAGGTTTAAAATAGAAATAGGGCAACAATTTGTTTTTCTAAGTAAAGTTAATCTATTAACAGTGGGAATAAAATTACAGCATGACCAAAGTCAAAAACATTGTCCAGACTTATGGCAAATTTGTCATCAAAAAATCAAAAAAGAAGATTGCCCTCATATAGGGAAACTAGTCTTGAACATTTATAGGATTCAAAAATATTACAGAGGTCCAGGACAATAATATAATCTAAAACATGCCCAATTAAGTGGGCCGCGAAGCAAGAAAACCAAATTAACCAAACTACTCCTCCGGTGGTTCCTCGACGATTTAGCACCATCCTTCGGAAGGTCCAGGATCGCCAGGTGCTATCTCCACATTCACGCCACCGCTCCCCTCTTGAAGGCCCGAATGCTGGCCAGCTTTTTCTGAGCTCAGTCCCGTCGAATGGGTGTATTTTTCCTCCACTCGAGCCTCCTCACGGAAAACCGCGGTGATTGAAGCTGTGATTCGTGGGCGGTTCAGAGAGAAATTAAAGGAAAAAATCACAGTGCATGTCGTGGGAGAATTCGGTGAAGCAGTGGGGAAATGAGGAGCAAGGGAGCCCATACGGTGGCCAGATCCTAGAACCCGACCCCGCCCAGTTCTAGTGTTTGGATAGCGACCTGCGTAATAATCACTGGACTGGCCGGAAGACGACTCGGTTGAGGGGCTGGAGGGAGCACATAGGGGTTGACCTCTAGTGCTCCCCCTGCGGCAACGCATCCTTTGACACAGGCGAGGCATGGGTGCAGTCTTTGCAGTGGGCACAAGACGAGACGAAGAGGCAAGATTCCAAGAAACCGAGGAAGACAGACACAGACCAGACCAAGAGAAATGTAGATTTGCACCAAGGTCTAAGTAGCAGTTCAGCTGGCCACTTCTCCTTCTCGTCACAGTGAGCAGGCAGTGTAACACAACAACCGGAGAGCATCTGCAATTCAAAGGTTGCGGCTCGTCTGAAAAACCATAGCGAAACGCCATTTTATCGACCCGACTGCAATGGCATCGAAGAACGCTCGTCATAATTAATCTCTCATTGATGAGAGCCGAAGGCCGGATCATATTGGAGCATGCAGAATCGCTAACATGAGTGGAGGTTCGATCTTGAACAGCGTTAAAACTTAATGCGATTTGATGTGAAAACCTTGGAACTTAAATATCGGTTGATTGAACAGCGTTATAACTTAATGCGATTGATATGAAATCGCCAAATCCATGTCCCATCGCCTTAAACACCATCAAATGCACCCGCATTCGGAAACAGGGCAACTTTTGATTGAGGACACGTGGCAGAAATTGATTGGAGTGGATCTTTGTTTGGGCCGCTCGTGCAGTAGAAATCCGGACCTGAAAAAGATTAGGGAAAATTTGATAATAAATTCGCGTCACAACTCTCTCTCCGTACGCCAGCCCAAATTCGGACCCGAAAAATATTAGGGCGGAATTCATTTGGTTTTCGCGTCACAAAATTGGCCGACGTCAGCAGGCTATTTTGGAACATGAATTTGGTTTGAATTATGGTTTATCGTTGTTTGAAGTCTGACGGGCTCCACGGATAAAGGGTTCGTTTGAAGTTTTGACAAAGGTTTTGTTATATATTTTATTTTATATAACGCGCGGCAGAATAGTTTTATTGTTTGTTAAGGTCCCACATTGGTTTTGGTAATATTTTGTTTTAAATGCGATGTATATATGTTATATATATATATTTCATATATATATTAAAACATTTATAAATTGTGGACCCCAGGAGCATTTTAATATATTTTTTATTTGCATAGTTTGTTATGTTTTTAATATATGCGTTGCATATAAAATAAAAGGGCTATGAGCCTGTTTCGGAATGTAGTTGTAAAGTTTATTACTAGCAATTGCACCAGGAGGTGCAAGGGAACGCCGAAAGGAGGCAATAACATTACTTGAGATCGCATTAGTGAGGCTCATTGACCTATTTGAGTAGAAGGATACAGAAATGGTTTTCAATCCCTCTCAAGCCTCTATAAATGGAATTGATATTGGTTGCCACAAACTAAAGCTTGTGTTGATTAACATCACTAAATTTTGAGGCATGATAAACCAAGATACCCAATATTAGTGCTACAAATTCAAATCGGGGATTATTTTTAATATAAAGAAAATAAATTGCCCAATTTTGATAAACCAACACTAATATCTGCACATAAGGCTGCTTTAGGACCCTCGAGGGGATATGAAACTCGGCATGTAGAGTAATGTCATTATGCAAAAATTCAATGCATGCCATGTTCACTGGACAAATGAAATATGGAACACTACACAATTAGAAAATGACATTGCAATAGAAAGTCAACAGAAGGTCAACACATGCGAGGACAGGTTGGTGACACTGTTCAAGATTATGTCAGTGATGACGAATCGAAACAGTGTCCTGAACATAAACCCAAAAAATTTCCATTTCCTTTTAAGAAACCAACACAAATTATGAAACACCTATACAATTGGGTAGGGATAGAATAATGTGAAAGAAATATTAAGGGAAACTTTGAATTTCCATATACACTATTCAAATAAGGAGATACTTCAAAAAAATAAATTATGAAAGCAATAACAAGAAAGCCATTCAAAAACTGTCAAATTTGGATTTTTAGAAAGAATGCCCTCAATTGAAAAGTCATATATAATCCATCTACAACTTTAAACTTCCAATATAACAAAAAAAATATCTTAAGCATATCCAAATTTAAATATATTTAAATATGTATCAGGTGGGAAACCTAAAACAACTCTAAACTTGGTCTGTAACCTAAACTTCTTCCACAACAGGTTCAAGTGACTCCCAAATTCAAATGCAGGATTCTACAAGATCACGGTAGTGCTTGACATATTTTCTCTGTGCAAGGCAAATAAAAAAATAGACCATTTTCTTTGAACCATGCTTGAGAAACATGTTGAAAATATGCCTTCCATAGGTTTGTATCATAGTCTCAAAGATGTAAATATTGTCAAAACCACTGTCACAGTCTTGTAGGCAAAAAAGCAATGGGCCATTCTCTTTAAACCACGCCTGACTGAGCAACATGCTGAAAATGTGCCTTCCTCAGGTCTGTATATGTCTCTCAAAAACATTAATATGATCAAAAGCACAACCACGGTCTTGTATATCCCCAGAAACCTACAAAGAAACTGATATCTTCCAAGGAATGAACCGTCATTAGCCAACCTAGAAGAGTGCCACAACTTACACATTAATTATTAGGATAACAACTTGTTTGAGGGCCAATCAACAAATAGCATAGCACCATTGCTTCGCTGTGAAATCACTGTAAAGATATAAGAGGGTTACATGAGTATTGGTTTACACCTGAAAGGCATTAGATATGTGTAACAGGAGAACAAAAAGCATAGAACAAAAAATAAAGGCAGAACAAAAACTAAGAATGCATTTTCAACTTTTTTTTGTGTTTTTTTATAACAATGACGAATGGATTTGAATTTTATGAAAATAAGAGCAAAGAAGGAAATATTAAGGAGAAGATAAAATAATGTGATAGAAAATGAAAGATTTAGGTTGATCAAACCTGATCACCCACCTTGGATACACTACATAAGAGAGAGAGACAAGCAAAAGGACATCCTAAATGAGACAGCAGAAATAGGAACAAAAGAACTCAACGAGGATGACATGAGCTAAGTAGATATAAAGTGTAATATGTTTCCATCCTCAAATCAAATACAAGTTCTGCTTATTAAAGCATATCCCGAAGATGAGTATTTATAATGAGATCTCCACGCCGAAAACTCCACGAGTGAATTCTATGAAAATTGGAAACTATTGGCTTGCCACTAACTGCCAAAACAAAAACACTTACAACCCATGACTTAACATGTTATATTACCTAGAACAAATGGAGGGTTGTGAAGTATCACAACACAGTAATTTACTCAATGACCTAAACAAAAAAAGTATAACCAAAATGCTAATGAATCTGGCATACATGTAGTCAATGACCTTTGAGGATAATATATTATAGATTCAACATGTTAAAGTTTTCATTGTCTGCTAGACAAGGCATGAAATAAAAACTACAGAACAATGTAAAAAATATCCCCTAGGCATTTATAGATATGTTTAATGAAAGAAAAGGGAGAAACACATTAGTCAGGGTTACCCTTTAGGTTGATGCCTTACGAAAAGGTTAAATGAAAAAGCCGTACAACTTTGTAAGACTGCCTCTTGAATAGTAATGTTGGTATAATGCATTAGGTGAGCTTTACAGAGTCTGTATCAGGGAAATTCCAAAGCCTTCCAAGCCATATTTTTCAAGAAAATTCTAAATATGCTCACGGGCATGAAATATTCATCGGATTTTAGTTAAGCTGTTATAAAAAATAGACAGTAGAACTCGGTTTGAAGAGATCTCTGCACCTCAGAAATGGTATATTAACTCTATTACCAAAAAAAAAAAAATTGCTATTTTCTGAAAGTGCAATCCGAGATCGAGAATGTGGTTTAAATAATGAAGAAAAAGATATTAACTCATGTATAGGATATCCAAAAGGAAAATTTAGTTTTAATTCTAAGAAGAACAATACCAGATGTTAATATACACAGCCAAATGATTATAACCACTGTTGTAACTCACCATCTGTTTATAATCAGAGGACTGCTTCACACTGCTTGATATGTCCTCAATAACTTCAATTAAGACTTTTCTATCAAAGTCACTTAAAATAAATCATAGTAATCTGCTTATTGTAGGCTGTGTGCTAGTTCACAGTTAGCAAGACCTTGGTCGATATATAAGCTTATTTTAAGCAACGATTTGACAGATATCAGTCCAAAAACCAAAATCTATGGATTTGTTCCTAATTTATTTCAGCCTAATGCATAAATTAATCTAGAAGTGAAAAATGGCCTTTAATCTATAAATTTGCATTCTAAGTCTTATTAAAAACTCGGCATAAGGACAACATTGTAGAAACGCAGTATAAAAGAGAAATCCAAAAAATGATGAGAATGATACAGAGAATTACCGTGCAATATACAAGGTTTCCTTAAACCTTAAACCTTCTATATCCTTACGCTGAATGTTCGGTCATTTCACATATAGCTAAATAAAATCAACCATGCACTCAGGGTGTCAGAACTGTACAAAATATATAATCACCAATAGTTTCTATACTAAAGAAAAATAATTTCTGATTATTTGCTACATCAGTTTGGAGATATTCTAGTTAGATCGAGGTGATAAAATCTGCAAGGACAACATTAAAAGTGGATTACTATGGAAATTATCTATTATGGGAACAAATACAGACCTTGATCTATTTAACATCTGTTTCACTTTACTTATCATGATTCATGGTGTATACATTTAGGAAATGAATGATTGTATTGTGAGATATTCAATCCACGGGCAGATAACTTGGGTTGGGAAATAGAAACATCACGTTGTAACAGAGGTCTTGGGCATAGAACAGGGGACTTGGGTTTTTTGGAATCAAACTTCAGGTTAAGATGCTCATCTGAATAATGGCACAGTGAGCCTTAGCATGGAGTTGGGAGTACCAATTTGAAGTGCAGGTAGGGCATTGTACAATAGACCAGTTAGATCTCTGGACCCTAATACAAAAGTTTCTTCTTCTTTCAAAATGTGTTTCTCATTTTCTGTAACCAATGTGGGACCTGTTCTTTTTCAATTGGGGATGGATCAGCATTTTTATTTCTCCAGATGATCACACTCTGGGTAGCCCTGAAGGCTATTTGGGGGTGATGAGTCCAATAGGTCTCAATGAACTGTTGCCCTCGTCGGGGAATACTATTGCAGTGGAATTTGATATTATTTTGGATTTTGAATTCCATGATCCTAGTGGAAACCAGTACCTTCAGCTCCAGTACCTTTTCACAAAAGAGGGTGTCATAGTCATTCATGCGTGTAGAGAGGGTGAATTGCAGGCATTGCAACAGGAGGTGTTGTTGTTGTTGCATTGGCCACTAGATTTTTTTTCTAGTTCTGTTACAAGCGCAGAGTATTGAAAAGGACAGAAAAATTTAGTTCAAATATTGTGAAATTTCCTCGGAAATTCACCTACAAAGAGCTCAACAATGCTACGAAAGAATTTTTTTGAATGTGATTGATAATCGATAATTGCAAGCAAGGGTAATCCCCTTGTGAAACCCAAATTTCTGATCATTTTATAAAACCTAATGACAGAGTCATTGTAATGAACAAACGCCTAGGTCCATATTACGTCCAAATCTACCAAGCACCAAGATCTATAAAAAAAATCCACAGTATCTACGAACTAAGAAGAAGAGGCAGAAAATGTATTCTTCTTACCTGTTCGAATAGTGGTTGGGGTTTACCATGACAAAAATTTGACAGAGCCCATGTAGCATTTCTTATCATTGAAATTTTGGCAGTATCATTCAGCTAGGCAAGCACCTGCCTCAGAGCTCCATGACTGAGGGCAAGATCCCTAAATGTTGTAGAGTCTCCAGCAATATTTCCCAAAGCCCAAATATCCTTACACGAACACCAGTTGAACTCAAAGTTGGGTACTAGTTTTTTAAATCAAATTCCAAAATTATAGACATATAAAGATAGTTGGGAAGAATAATTTTATGCCTCTAAAATAAATGTGCTACCTATTCTCAAACATTATCATTCCCAGAGGTAAGAAGTTCCACAAATATAGGCAGTGCCCCGTAATCAATCACAACCTTTGTATTCTCAGAGGTTCCTGAGACTATATTAGTCAAAGCCAAAGCTGCTTCAAATTGCATTATCAATCACAAGGTATCACCATCAAAGCTATAATTTTAAGATAAAAATTTATCTACCATTGAAACTATAATTTTAAAATAGATACACCTAGTGATATAGACACCTAGTGAGAGTAGAGGTTAGGAAATTATAATAAGAATTATTACAAGATATCACTCACAGTGCAGCTGATTGTTCATTGTCTGCTGTAACTATAATTTTAAAGAAGACACACTTAGTGATATAGACACCACCAAGTGAGATCAGAGGTTATGAAATTATAATGAGTATTATTTCAAGATATCATATTACTCATAGTACAGTTAATTGTTTATTGTTTGGTGTAATAACTGTTTATTATTTATAAACACAATCAAACATATTATGAGGGACGGTGATGAAATTGACAACGGTCTCATAACAAACCATAACGAGCACATCCCCTGGCAAGATAGACTCTGAATAAGAAATAAATCAAAACAAAGTGATTAATTACAGGATCATAGGCTTCCTGAAGAACAAGATCCAGAGAAGCATCTGTAACCCCTAAAGCAACACCTCTCTCTGCAAGACGAATCGCTACATCTTTCATATGTAGTCTAGCAAATTTTCTGAGCTCATCACGAGAAAGAGGATCAAATACAACTATCTCATCAAGTCTATTCAATAGCTCTAGCCTGAAATGTCTTCTAACTTGCAAAAATATTCAAAGGCATGTCAAATCATTGCAGCCAACTTCGTGATAAAATTATATGAAAAATATGCATACACAGATTCCAGGAGAATGAAACGGCAGGTGTATTGGCAGCTGCCGAAATGCAACAACTAAAACGGCAGGTGTATTGGCAGTTGCGGAAATGCAGCTACTAAAACGGAAGGTCTGTCGACGGTTGCAGGTGTGTGGATTGTTGTTGGTATTTTCAGACCGATTCCATGGAAATATACTAGAAACCAGTGGTATGTCAAACCTAGAAGGTAACCCGAGAGACTATGACCATCAGATTAAACAAGTAACAGGTGTCGTGCCTAGATAAGAAGTGTTGATGAAAAAAAATTGATCTCTTTCATAACAGAAGGCCCATCGGCCTAAATATCTAGGACATGTAGCACTCCATGATAAAGACACATGGTGTGTGGATTTGAGTTTTTCAGGTGGTCAAGTGGGCCGAAAATAGGTGAAATGTGGAACCACTCAGAGATTGACATGTGCCAATTGGTACAAGCGGTAGAAAATTGGCATGCTCAAACAACAAGGTGATGCAGGAATGACATGAGGGAGAAAATATCAAAAAAGCCCCAAATCTGGAGAACTAAAGCTCATCACCAACCTAAGATTGACAACTTTACATGATGTAACCTATGAAATCGTAAATGGAGAAATCATAGTAACAATAAAGTAACCTATGTAATAATAAAGTTGGATTCATCCTGGGAGTGGTAATGGGAGAAATCATAGTGAACAACAGGAAACATGCAGAGTTGCTTACAATCAAATAGATGAAAAAACACATACAAAAAACCTAGATAATAATCATGAACAAGCTTAATATTGAATTATGAACTGTAAAGGAACTTACAAAATGTGACATTATGAACCTGGTCAAACACACAAGCAAAAATATCTTGGACATGACCCTGGTTGACAAGTTGTATTGCTCATGATGCAAGAGGATTTGTACCTGCATTGCCAAGTCAATCAAAATCCATCATTATCTATACAGTAAATACAAGTAATTGATGTAGTATTTTTTACTCTAAGATGCATTCTTATGATAATGTTAGAACATATGTTGAAAATGTAAAAACATACCTGAATAAGCTCCTCTTCGTTTCAAGAACAATTTATTAGAGTTGCATGAACTTGGAACAAGCTTCCCACGATCTGAAAGAGTAGCAACTAAGTCAACATTGAATTTTTTGTTGCTACGTTGGATCGAGGGAGATTTTCTCCAAGATTAAATCACTCCAATAAATTATTCTCTACTAAGTAGGGCCAACCACGTGAAGGTGGAAGCTCTTATGGCCCCTCCCCCCCCTCCCTCACATCACTCTCAATTCCCCAATACCCAATCTATATTTCATTTTTTACTTTCATGAGCATAAAAAAAAATATTCAATAACTAAAAAATAATAATTCAACAAAAAGTACGCAAGGAAACATTGAAATTAATGCTTGACATAAAAATAGTATGATAAATGAGTTTTTTATATAACGCAAAAAACGTTCCAAGTATGTTAACGTTTGTCTTATAATAATACAATATTTTACATTATCAAATTTTCTTTTTCTTCTTCCTATTTGTAAATCTCCTAATTACATCATCAATATCATCGTGCTCTGCTCCTGTTTCGTGCCTTTCGACCCACACTGCTGACCTATTTGCGTAGTCACGATGTCTGGTCTCATCCAGTGACGGGGCATCACCTACAAAAAAGATAATATTAAATTTTAATTGTCAGTTTTTAAATATCATTGAACTAGTTCGGTAATATTAATAAAAAAAATTGCAATGAGATTATTTACCTGGTGCACTAGTTTTCGTCGTTGGGACTTTTGCCCTGTCTTCCTCTCTAGTGGTAAGATCCTCAAGGGAAACATTCTCTGTCATTTAAACAAAAAACGTTATAAGGACAACCATCAAGGTATAATTAGAAAAAATTATAAGTGGAAATTAATTACCATCACGACCCTCACTAATAGTAGCATTGTCGGCCTGG
Source organism: Pinus albicaulis (assembly GCA_034641835.2). NCBI lineage: Eukaryota > Viridiplantae > Streptophyta > Pinopsida > Pinales > Pinaceae > Pinus > Pinus albicaulis. Next base: position 541,735,717 of record CM076576.1, on the reverse strand, counting down.
TCCCCACTACAATGATCAGGTTGCACATGAGGATCATCTACATCTGGCTCTAAAACTGGGTTATTTGCCTCGTCGGTAGTGCTGCTCCCCTGATTTAAAAAAAGTTGTTAGACATTAAATTTATGGATGAAAACAAACATATTGAAAGGTTAATGTTTTACCTTATCAGGCATTCTGGATCTTGGGACCTGCCCCAAGCTTCTGCGACGTTCAACTACGGCTTGATAGCTGAAATGGAAAGAGATATTTTTATATTCCTCTGTAGTTTCTGTTCCAAAGTCATCACCCTACATTACATATGATTGTGAATTTTTAATCATATTTGATAGGATTACAAAAACGTTGGAAGGCGATACAATTAATTATAAGATGTTTAGCTACTTACTTACAATTCTTGTGGCTAATTTCAAGTAGCCTCCCTAGCCTAGCTTGTGATGGCCCTTTTTTTCAATCCTAGCTTTGGTTGCCTTC